>ML107014.1:11063-43615 GCA_003697995.1 Taxidea taxus jeffersonii
GAAAATAAGCTGAAGGACACAAAGCTGGGAGAAAAGAAGCAACTGCTAGGAAATAGAAGTCTAAAGGTAGAAAGAATTTGAGAGGTGGGGGGGAGGTGTGGCAGACAATAGTAGCAAAAAAAGAGAATAAACTGCATTTCAAGTATAGTGAAGTTGCTAGGGTGGGTAATGACACCCAGTAGCCATGAGCTTCTGAGGGGAACACTACCAGAATTTCCCTTGTGTGAGTCTCCAGAGCTGCTATTGCAAGTACTTTTATTAGAAATGCCAGGGAATACTAGTCTTTAACAGGAAAATATCTGGGGCACCTGGGTGGCTCAGTTGGTCAAGCTTCTGCCTTCAGCTTGGGTCATGATCTCAGTGTCCTGGGATCAAGCCCCACAGGGGGTTCTCTGCTCAGCGGGGAGTCTGCTTTTCCCTCTCTGTGCTTTCTCTCCCTCTTTTGCTCTCTTTCAAATAAATAAATAAATAAAATCGGACAAACAAACAAACAGAAAGTATCTTACACTACTTCTCACTAACAATTTTTCTGAACCAAGAATTGTTACCAAAAGGTCTGGCAGTGAAATTAGGCTTATGGGCTTGAATAAGTGAAAAAAGAACTATGCACGGAAACCTGTCCTCCTGATTTGTGTTGGACACAGCTTTTTGTATAATGTTGAGAGAGTACACACTCTATTTGCTGATTATTGCCTACCTTAAAATTTTAGAAAGTTTCTATCACTAAACTCTTTACTGGGAATTATAGACACTCTTGATTCATAAACATCTTTATCTTCCTAAATTCATGTTTTGTTTATGATAGTTACTTTAAATGGGAAATTAGAGAAACAACATTTAGTTTTTTTTTAAATAATAATTTTTCTGAAACTATAGAGAATGTGTCTTTTGTGCGGGGAAAAAAAAAAGCAACAACAACGACGACGACAACGTATTTCTGCTGTCTTTTTATTTCCCCATAGGGCTATTAAACACTGTGTGGTAGTCTTTTATCAACAGTGTTTATGCTGCATGATTTTGTTTATTTAGATGCTTGTAGAGTGTAAAATTACGGGTTTGGTGGTTTGTAGCTAGAATTTGCTTCCCTACTTCTATCCTTGCTTTTACTCGAATTTTTTTTTTTTTTAAGATTTTATTTATTTATTTCACAGACAGAGATCACAGGTCAGACAGAGATCACAAGTAGGCAGAGAGGGAGGAGGAAGAAGGCTCCCCGCTGAGCAGAGAGCCCGATGTGGGGCTCAATCCCAGGACCCGGGGATCATGACCCGAGTCGAAGGCAGAGGCTTTTTACCCACTGAGCCACCCAGGCACCCCAGCTTTTAGTCGAATTTTGAAGGGGTTGGGAGAGTATGGTTTTGTTTTCTTCTGTAAAGCAGATAAAGAGTATGCAAACTCCCCCAAGGAACTCTCCTCAGATTGATAATTGGAGAAAATTCCTCTCCATTTTAGCGCTGCACAGTTCTCAAGTCAAGTTATATGAAAAGAGCACAGCTTGGGTCAGGCGGGGGGTTGGACTTATAGTGCCTATAGCTTTTCCACACTGGACTAGATCATCTGCTTGCCCCTCACTTCTAGAAAAGATCCTGTTCTTTTTTTTTTAATTTAAGAAGCAACTTAGGAAGGCTGATTGGCCCAAAGCTGTGGAGAACATCAATTTTAGTTCACTTTTTTTCTGCATTTTTAGTTCATTTTTTTTCTATTTTCAACCAAGTAGAAACGTACTTTGAAAGGAGAATCGAGAGCTGAGTTGTTCACCTCTCTTCCTCTAAATGGGTGTGTTACTATGTGTTCTTGAACAGAGCAACACTAGCTTTTGTCAGCTTTTTAGATTGCTTTCAGCTCATCCTGGTTTTGTGACTTCTACACCTAAATCTCAGGGACTCCTGGGAGCTGAAGTCAATTTGCCTTTCAGAAGTCATGCATGGAATTATGATTATTGACTCTAAATCACGCACAGCTATACATCAGTTATGCTAGTTTTCATTGTTATTTTTGGTGTTTTTATTTGTTTTTTTTTGAAGGGCTGGGAAAGTATTTTTAAAATTTTTAATTTTTAATTAATTAATTAACTGATTTGGGTTCAACTAACAGAAAATCAACTTGAGCTAAATCAGGCAACCAAAATAGGAAAGGGAGGTTGTTGCTTCATGGTAACTAAGGATTGAAGAAACAAAAAATATGTGAACGCATCTGGGCCTTAAGTCAACAGGAAACCTTGACCTGGATTTTGTATGTTCTTTCTCATTCTCTCTCTCTCTCTCTATCTCTCCCCCTCCTTCTTCTCCTACCTATGTTCCCCTCTGCTCTTCTCAGGGAGCTGGCTTCATTCTCTTTGACTGCAGACTTAAAACTGATGCCATTTCCCATTTTATAGTTTCTGTGTGCCAGAGAGGTACTGTGAGTCTCTTCTTTGTTTGGTGATTAAAACTGCTTGGGGAAAAGCTTTGAATGGCTCAGCTGGGAGAGGTGCCCACCAGCTCAACTATTCAAAGAACTAATCAACAGTAACACCTTGTAAGAACTTGGTGGTTTCCGTGGGAACTACAGGTAGGATTGGGGAGGGAAAGTGAAAAGGGTGTCGGAGTCTCAAAAGAAGGGGAAGAGCAAGGAGGCTTGGCATTCACAGAAAGGTTTAAAAAGAAGGGCATTTAGACTCCTCCGATGATGTGTGATGCGCCGAAAGTAAAACTGATCTTCCACATAGCCAGTGCTGAATATAAACTGATTTCAATTGCAGAATTGAAGCATCATCTGAAACCCACACTGCTGCGCTCATAAAACTTTGACTTACAAGCCATTTGACTTACTGCTTATTGTTCAGTTTTTTTACTTTAAAGATCATGTAAGCATTGTGTAGCCCATGGCTCATCCCATTACTGGGTAAAGAAAAACTTCAGAAATCTCCTCTGGTTATAAATGAATAGAAAGAGGGGGGATTTTTGACAGTGAATGGATACATTTAACAAATTATTGCTCACCAAAAACATAAAAAGAAGCCAAAGTCACTTTAACTTTGAGGATTAACCTTATTAATGAGACTATTTTTTTCTTTTCCTTTACTTTTTGACCTTTTTAAGATGAATTTATAACAAAATGCACTACTAAAAATTGAACAAACCAGTTATTTTTGTGCACTGTTCTTGTTTTCCTTTTTCCAGCATCCGTCTTTTAATGCACACTTGCAGAGAGAGTCTGTCTTGATAGACACAGAGGAACGTTTCCCACCGGAGGGCAGTTTGGCAATACTTCCATCTATGTAGTCTCCGCTATGGATTTGCCTAGATTAGGGATATAATTAATAAGGACAACTTCAAATCACATAAACTAGCTACAAAAATTTCAACAAAGAGATAAATGAATAAATTAAATTGTCTTTTATTTATTTATTATTACTATGGGGGGGTTCATTCAACTTGCACAGACAAGGGGCAGCTAAAATCTGGATATTTCCCAAGGATTTATTGTTTGTGCTTGTTAGCACACCTGACTAAAGTCAAACTCTTAAGAATTATCTAATCTAACTTTACAGATGGCTTCAGGGAGAAATAAATATCTAAATGCTTAGGGGCAAGTCAGGTGTAAAATATGCTTTGTGAAAATGCCTGCTGAATTTGACATGACATGCTTTATTATCACAATGATCTGATAGCAAGAGCCCTCAGGCTTTTGAGGTTCATTGGTGTCAATTTTGGGAACAAGGATAAAAGATTTTTATTTTCAAGCTTCATTGTTATGCCTTACTTTATGGCTCTTTTGGGAATGTTCATAATTGTTATTCAATAAAAATAACCAAAAAGAGTAGATCTAACATAGCATTTTTATATGAAAGATTCAAGATTATCCTCAAGCTATAAATTTATCTTGGGATATTTAGTTTATGTGAATTCATTTTTGCCATTAATTTTAAGAAATTAGAAGTTTATTTCTTGGTAACTCATATCAACTGCCCATCTGTATTTGTAACAGATTTCTCAAATTTGATATTTCCTACACTCTTAATCTCCCTTCACTAGTCCGGTCTACCTGAAGATATGTCCATCTCAGTAAAAGGCAATTCCATCTTTCCGGTTGCTCAGGCCATGATCTTAGAGTCACTCTTGACTCCTGTCTTTCCCTTGTATACCAACATTCAAGTGATTAGCGTATCTTGCTGATTTTATCTTGAAAATACACTTCGAGTCCCGTCAATTCTCATTTCTTTCATTACCATCTTCCTGGTCCAAACAACCATCATCTACAGCCTTGTTTATTGCAGTAGCCTTACTTTGATCTTCCTGTTTTATTCTTTCTCCAAATAGTCTATCCGCAAAAGAACAGCCAGGGTGATGCTATTAAAAACCTGATATTCTTCTGCTTAAACTTTCCAATATCCTTCCATTTCTCCCAAACTAAAGGCCCTTCAAAGATTCCCAGGCCCTACGAAATCTCTTCTCTACTTCACCATCTCATTTACCTTTCTGACCTCACTTTCTGGGACTCTCTCCCCTGCTGATCTTCAGCCACATTGCCTTCTTTCCTCTTCTTCCATCTGAAGGTGCTAGTGGCAGTCCCTGTGACTAGTTCCTTCAACTTGAATTTTCTGCTTCTGACCGCATAAAAGCCATATCCCTAGCTTAAGAACTATCAGTCTTGAACCTAGTGGTGGACAGTCATTGGGAAAAATTAGTTACTACTATACCCCTTCACAGTCTTCTACTGAAGTCACATGTATCTTCTAAGCATGAAGATCAGCTAAATCATATGTGAAAGAAGGACAAGAAAGGGAAGAGAGAGGAGAACTAATGTAACTGTAAATTATAAGAATGGAGCCATAACCCATGATAAGATTACTTACAATAGTACCTATTATTTTATATTCATACCTTTCATTAAATCTGGAGATTTCATATAAGCCTTCCTCTACCATTTAGAAGAGTGGGATTTTCATTGGCAATACTTAGCCAACCTCTTAAAATATATGAGTGTGTGTGTGTGTGTGTGTGTGAGAGAGTGAAGAATATGGTTCCTAGGCCTGCAACTGAGCCTGCCAGAGCAGTTTTCTTCCAGTTTCTGAGAGGCCCTGGTCAGCTTTAGCAGGTAGAAGTGTTTTCATCCTTGATAAATCTAGCCTAAGCAAATAACTGAATAAGAGTATGAATTTGAAGGTCTTAGATGCTGACCAAAGAATAAAAGAAATCAAACACCTCCAAAAATGCATGTTCTGTGAGGTTCAGATTAAGAAGCATTAATGAAATTCACCAAAGCAAGCATTGCTACTTTACGTATTGCACGTTTTCTTGATGAAAGAAGATGTCGACAGGGCTCCTGGGTGGCTCAGTCAGTTAAGCGTCTGCTTTCAGATCAGGTGATCCCTGGGTCCTGGAATAGAGTCCCACACCGGGCTCCCTGCTCAGTAGCGGAATCTGGTTTTCCCTTTCTTTCTGCCCCTCCCCCCTGCTTGTGCACACACTCTCTCTCTCTCTCTCAAGCTCTCTCTCAAATAAATAAATAAAATCTTTGAAAAAAAAGCAAGGTGTTGGGCGCCTGGGTGGCTCAGTGGGTTAAAGCCTCTGCCTTCAGCTCAGGTCATGATCTCAGGTCCTGGGATCAAGCCCCACATCGGGCTCTCTGCTCAGCAGGGAGCCTGCTTCCCCCCCTCTCTCTGCCTGCCTCCCTGCCTGCTTGTGTTCTCTCTCTCTGTCAAATGAATAAATAAAATCTTTAAAAAAAAAAAAAAAGCAAGGTGTTAACACAATCCATCTCTAGTGGCTTTTGAGCAGAGGTTCAGGATAAGGATCAGGTTTCTAGGACCAACTGCAAATGTGCTCATCCTTTGGGAACACAGGAAAGGAAAGCTAATGATGAAGAAATCTTCATAGGGCAGCCTTGGAAAAAAAAAAAAAAAAGACCAAAAGAAAGGAGAAGAGCAGACTGGAATGCAAGCTGCCACAAAAGTCTTGAAGTCACTGGTTGAACACCTCCCCAAACTATGCTTGATGATTTCAAGGAGTGGAGAAGCAAATGAGTGATTGATGTTAAGCCTCACTTGTAGTTCAGGTGTACTGTGATTTTTGCTTGACTTCATTAAAGGGTAAACATTATCTTTGTCTCTTATGGCCAATTACTAGATTATTTTTAAAAGATCAATCTTTGTCTAGAAATTGGCATTCTTTCCTTATGATTCTCATATTTTCTAATCCTTGAAGTTTTCTAAAATTCTTAGCAAGAATTTTGGATGTCATAGTGCTAATTTTATTTCTTATTAAAAACTTCAGCTTTGGGGCACCTGGGTGGCTCAGTGAGTTAGAGCCTCTGCCTTCAGCTCAGTTCATGATCCCAGGGTCTGGGATCAAGCCCTGCATTGGGCTCTCTGCTCATTGGGGAGCTGCTTCCTCCTCTCTCTCTCTCTGCCTGCCTCTCTGCCTACTTGTGGGTCCTCTGTCAAATAAATAAATAAAATCTTAAAAAATAAAAATAAAAACTTCAACTTCTACCATCAACCTTTCCTTCCTTTTTTTTCTTTTAGCTTAATGAGGTATCATTGACAAATAAAATTATAAGATATTTAAAGGTTATGATATTTACCCTTGATTCTTACAGAAAGCATTTTTATTTCCTTTGATTCTTTTGTTGTGTCCTCCTATCTCTCTATATTACAAGCTTATATGCTAGCTTTTGACTTGTTAATTATAGTCATATAATTATAGTTTCCTGCTATGCTGGATTATGACTTAACCCACTTACACAATTATCTTGCTAAGTTTTGTTTTTTGTCTTAATTGTCTTTGGTATTTATTTTTGTTTCTATCAACTATAAATGGTATCTCTTGATTCCACTTCACTATTCTTCCTCACATTCAGCCATTCAGCTGTCTATACATAAACATTTATTTTGTCAAATTTCATTAAAATTTCATTTTTGTTCTGTGTCAATAAATGCTTCTAGTTTTTTATGTTTGTTGTTTTAACTAACTCCTACTGAGGACTTACCATGTGTCAAGCACTATTACACACACTTTGTGTAAAGTAATTGAAGCCTCCCCAAAATATGATGAAATAACTTATTTCTATCTTACAGAAAGGAAATTGAGTAACATAGAAATCAAGTAAATTTCTGGATTCATATAGCCACTAAGAATCTTAGAATCTGTTTTCTTAAACACTGACTAATACGGTCATTCTCTTTAGGTTGTCTCTTAAAATCAAGTCATTAACCATTATTTATATTCTGTTTACAATATAAATAGTATCCATTTATAGTGTCAAGTAGTGTATTATGATTACACTCAGTTTCTTATCTGGTTTGTTTTTTAATTGCTTTTTTTTTCTTATGTTGCCTGCCTTTTCTATTTCTTAAAATCTTTTGATATGTCAAGAGTAGTATTAAATCTCCTTTTTTTCTTTGATACCTTTTCCCAAGCCTTTTGTTATCCTCCAAAAGTTGTTCTCATTTCTCTATAGGATGGATCATTGCACAGTTCTGTCCTGGACTGGATCATCTACTTCCTATATTTCACATTTTCCTCCTTAATTTACTGTCTTACTGTGCTATAATGTATCCTCAAATATACCCTAAGAAATAGTAGTAGAAAGTACCTTTCAGAGAACTTACATTTTTTGAAGGTTTTAAAAATGTGTCCATCTTTGGACAGTTGTTTTGACTGCTTTTAGGATTGATTCTAAGTTATAAAGAATTTCCACTCAAAGCTTTGAAGGCATTTGTCCATTACCTTCTACCATTCGGAATTGTTGATTGGATGGCCAGTGCCAAACTATGCTTGTTATTTTGAGGATGTCCTGTTTCTTCTCCCTGGAACCTACTAAGATAATGTCTCTCCATAACATTCTGAAATGCTATGAAAATACAATTAGAGTAGTCTCTAATACTTCATGCACTGCGGACACACTGGGCTTTTTTAGTCTGAAGACTTTCTTCTTCCATTCTAAGAAATCTCTCTCTCTCTCTCTCTCTCTCTCTCTATTTCATTTCTTCCCCTCTGTCTTCTCTGGTCCATTTTTAAAATTCCTATGAATAGAATGTTGAACTTTTGAATTATCATATATGTCTTACAACTTTTCTCTCATTTTTTTTTAAATCTTTTTAACTTTTTATTCTAGGAGATTTACTTCTCAACGGTCTCTTTCAACTTTTGCAATTTTTTCCTTTTATTTTTTTAATTTCAGAAAACATTTTTGTAAGTATCTGGAGCTCTTTTTGTTCTCCAGTTTTTCTTTTCTCGTTGCATCTTGTTTTTATTTCATGGATGCAGAATCTTCTCTGATCTTTGTAACATTACTTAGGAAGATTTTTTTTTCTAAATTCTGCAGGATTGCTTTTCTCTGCTGCTAATTTTGTTTCTTCTCTTTTGTGTTGTTATAGGGTTTTTTCAGGTTTGGTGCCCCTTGTTTCTCATTTGTATTTAAGCATAGGCCATGGAAGTGTCAGTCTGTGAGCTTTCTGAGGGTAGGCAGGGCTTGACGATTAACCAGCTGCACTGTAGGGTGAGTGGTCAAGGAGCTGGCTGTCACATTAGAGGACAGAGTCACTTGCTTCAGTGCCCTTCCCAGCTGTCCTGGTTCTTCTTAGATCACTCATTCCATACCATGAGAAAAGATCCTTTTCCTTTTATCATTTGTTCATTTGTTCAAAGAGTATCTGTCTGGCAGCCAGAAGGGCTCTGTTTGGGGGAGGGGAAGGCATTGACCAAGTAGTCTCTATTTTGTATTTCAGTGAATCCTCTATCCCATCCCGCTGTTTCATTCCTACTGTCCATTGTTCCTGTGATTCTAAGAGCCACACGTCTCCAGTGCTGTGCAGAGCTAATGGGCTTCCTTACCTATTGCTTTCCCCTCCCATGTCAGGCTTCGGCTTACTCTCTTCCACATCGACAAACACCAGTCATCCTTGTGTTTCCAGGAAAATATATGTTAAGCATATATCTGTATATAAGTATATCCCAGTTCATTTAATTCTGCTGATAAATTATAAGTATGATAAATTCCCTTGAAATACTATTGGAAATATGCATTTTTAGTGTTTAAGTTTGCAAAACTTCTACCTGAAGCATGATTGTGTGTACCTTTGGCTAGGAAGCTCTGAGTTCCCTTCCTATGTCCCATTTTTAAGTTAAAGCTGCCACTCACTAGAAGGTAAATTTTCCCCACTATGAAAGAATTCTGAAATTCTAGTGTGCTTCACCTGGTGAGTTTATTAAAAATACAAATTATTGGGCTTCAAACCCAGAAAGTCAGGAGATCTAAACTAAGGCCCAAGAATCTTGCTTTATAATACATTGTGCAGATTATTCAAGTGCAGACAGTACATGACTTTCCTTTGAGAGTTCCACTCTAAGGATAAAGAAGGGAAAGGGAGATTAATTAACAAGCCAGTGTTTCCAGATAAATACTTTAAGAGGAAATAGAGCAGAGAAAATCAGCATTGTAAATATCTCTATTGTACCTGAGTCCCACTAGAGTTAAATAGATGGTAATTCTTCACATTAAACATGTAAATGAACCAAAAAGATATGGATGTCATTACCAGGTTAATTTCTTTTTCTTTCTTTCTTCCTTCCTCCTTTCCCTTTCCTTTTCCTTCCTTCCTTCCTTCCTTCCTTTTGTCGGTCCTTCTTTTTTTTTTTCTTTCTTTCAAGAAAAACTCATTACTTAGGTAAAGAACTTTTATAATTACCCAAATTCCAAACTTTCAAATGATATTTTCATTTGTTTGGTGAAATAATAATTCTAGAGAATAATGTTTCTTCTGCAAATTGGATTGATGTGCCTCTCCCAAACACAAAAGATACATAACCTTAACCTGCCCTTTTGAAATAAATAGCAGCTTTCATACCTGTCTTTTCCCAAGAATATCTCTTATTCTTTGAAACTCTATGTTTGTTCATTGTATCAGGGCAAACCGCAGGCTCTAAGACAAAAGTGAATAGGTAAGCATGCTGGGACTGGAAGACTTTCTTTGCTGTCAACTGTTTTGCTTGGAAGAAAGATCACCAAAGGGAGCTATTTGGTTGAGACTAAATATTCAAATGAAGTCAGCATTGCATTCAAGCCATTTTGTTCATTTTTTTTTTAAGAATTTGAGCTATTTTCCTCTGCATTATTATACATGTAGGCAGGTAGAAACCTGCAAAGTCAAACTGTGAAGGAAGAAAAGTGACAGAAGTCTTTGTTAGATTCTTGAGGGAGATTGGCCTGTCTTCCTCTAGTGTATATCCACCAGACAGGTAGCTGTGATTGCTTTACAGATATCCACTTCTACAGGGAAGTTACTCCCTCTGATTGAAAAGTCTAGCATGATTGAACCCAAAATAACTGTGGCCAAATGCCAAGAGAAATTCCCCCTAAGCATGAATGTCTTCCCCATTTCCACAATCCTAGACAAGCGGTGCTTCAAATCTGTTCACCCCCCACCCACTCTGTCTGTCTACTAGGGCAAAAGCCCTTCACCTACCTTCACTTGAATTGTTTCTATCAGCCTCCATTTCTCACTTGGCTGTAAGTTCATGGCCAACATATAATGGCTGACATGTGGACTAATTTAGGAAAGCTTAGATCTGCTCAGGCTGCAGTTTTACAGACATGTTGATCCCAAAACAATTAACATCTTTTTACACATAGAAATCTCCTTAATATTTAGGCTAGTTAACCAGGAGAGGAGGAATATGAGGAGGTAAAGAGAAAAAGCAGGAAGACATCTGCCTTTGAACCCCTCCCTCTCCCCCACCCCCTCCACCTAACAGCTCCTTCACTGGGAGGTTGGAAATGGACTCAGGTCTTTCTTCTCTTTCCATTATTTATCTTGTGATTCAGATTTCATTTTTCTTAAAGAATCAATCTACCAATAACATCTTGTGAGCAAAAATAAAAATAAAGTTAAGAGAAGGAAATTTGCTAATTCACTTACAAATTATAAGGTTGATGATAATATACTTAAGAAAAGTAAGTATATCAACCATTTTTATCCATTAAAAATGCATTTATTGATAGCTCATCCTCTGCCAGGTACTGAGTTGAAATAAAGATCCCACTATATCATCTTCGGCAGCATATATACTAAAATTAGAACAGTACAAAGAAGATTAGCATGTCCTCTGTGCAAGGATGAATGTAAATTCATAAGGCATTCTATATTTAAAAAAGAAAGAAAGAAAGAAATAGAAGTATCACTGATTATTTCATTCTTACCACCCAAACCTAGGAAAAAACGTATTTTCATTTCTACCTGTCACTTGTGTTTATTGATTTTTATTTTACAAAAAAAAACCAGCTTTTCACTTTTTGCCCTTTACTATCACAGAAGAATATTCTCCAGTGTTTTTACAATCTTCTATGATGTTTCATTATCATTAGTCTTCAGACTATGGTTGGGATGGGATGCCGTCCAAGGGCTTAAAGGGGAGATACATGAATCAAAATATGATGATCTAACATAATATCACATTTGTGAACTCAAGTTGAGTTCTTTACCTAATAAATAGCAGCAACTATTTTCTAATTTTTGGCGGAGTATTAATGGCCAGCATTAGAGAGAGACAATATTAGCACAGTGACATCAAACAGTAATCATCAAAATGTTTCCATTAGATTTTATTTTTTCTCTTAATTACAATAGAACACTAATTTAGCTTTCTGCACTTTATAATCCTTTACATTGTAATACATGACATGAATGAAAACAGCAGTGCCCCCTGGCCCTGTGGTTGAGTTCTCCAGACCCAGGAGTGGGAAAGGTCTGCCGTGTCACAGACGGCTAAAGCACGGGGCAAGCAAGGCTGAGGAGAGGATTGATGAGGTAATTAGGCCTACGAGAACAGACCAAATAGTGTCAAATAAATAATTTAATTTCAGCCTTTTTCATTGATATTTTAAAAACTAAAGGATGGGGGAGTTTGGGCCGTCTCCTTCCAGTACCCACAAATGACATGCTCTGCATTCAAAATTTCTGTTGCCAATCTATACTTAAAAAGTAGCTCAGGGATTGGATTAGCAATAAAAGGTTTGAGACTAATACCTAGGATTTTGACTCCTAATCCAGTGCTTTTCCCAGTACAATACAGTATCTCAGTCTTTAGCTAGAGATATTTTTGCTGGAAGGGAATTTCTTGTAGGACATAAAGGCTAGTAGGTTTATTTAGGAAACCCAGTGGACTCCTTCACCTTTAGTCCAAGTGTGGATAGCTGTCATGAGCAGCAAGTTGTCAGCAGAAATGTGTGTGGACACAGGGACAAGGCAGGGATGGAAGAAATAAGAAGGATTGCATCTCTCCTGTCCCCTGTCCTGACCCCAGCCAAAGTGTACCCATGACCCTCACTTCAGGATTCAGTTTTGAAGGCAGAGGCAGCACTTGTAGAATGGCTGGATATTCACAGAAGTGTTGCCCTTCCTTTTAGTGCCCATCCTATCTGAAATCCAGAACATTGGCAATCCTTGATCTCTGGATTAAACCTCAAGGTTGAGAAACTATTGCATGTGAAGAGAGAGGGTAAATGGATCAATCGATCACTTTTCTAAGTCATTTCCTAAGTCATCTGACAAATCTCATGACAAGACCTCCTGACACAATTTAGTATGCTTTTATTAAACTGAGTTTTGGGGCGCCTGGGTGGCTCAGTAGGTTAAAGCCTCTGCCTTCGGCTCAGGTCATGATCCCAGGGTCCTGGGATTGAGCCCCGCATCGGGCTCTCTGCTCAGTGGGGAGCCTGCTTCCCCGCTCTCCCTCTGCCTGCCTCTCTGACTACTTGTGATCTCTGTCTGTCAAATAAATAAATAAAATCTTTAAAAAAAAATAAACTGAGTTTTAATATGGTATTAGTAAATTAGAATGTAGTAACATCGAAATGTTTGGTTGCATAGGACAGATTTCTAAAACTATACTTTGGGGAACATCCTAATTCCAGTGAAATTTCCCACATTGTCACCATCACAAATTACAGGCAAAGGCACATTCAGAAGAAGTCTCTTGCAAAGGAAACATAAAATATGCAGGCCTTAAGCATAACAACATATTTCAAATAACATAAAAAGAAGGGCACCTGGGTGGCTCAGTCAGTTAAGCGTCTGCCTTTGGCTCAGGTCATGATCTCAGGGTCCTGGAATCAAGCCCTGGACTGGGCTCCCTGCTCAGCAGGGAGCCTGCTTCTCACTCTCCTTCTGCCCCTCTCTCTCTTTCTCTGTCAAATAAATAAAATATTTTAAAAATATAAAGAATAACACAAAAAAATTTCAAAATGAAAACCTATTGAGATTATTAATTGGCTTTATATAATTTAATAAGTTGATATCTCCAAAATTAAAAAGCTAATTATTAGAGTCAATATGCCATTACTTGCCAAAGATTAGAAAACAGGCCTCCATTCAGATCAAAGAGAATCACTTGTTTCCATTCCCTACGCACAAACACTCATTCCTCTTCTTCCTCACCAGTTCCAGTTTTCTGATAATAAATGACCTTTCACTCCATATGAGAGAAGTGTCCAGTAGAAAAAGGCATTTTATTTCTTTTACGATTTTTTTGGTATTTTTTAAAACAAATTGCTTGATTTCTCAATACAGTTCTGACAAGTTCATTATAGTTTCTAACTGCTCAATGATTTTACCAAGAGAAAGTTCACAGAGGAGTTATTTCACTTTGTGTCTTCTAGGATGGAAAAGGAAGAGACATGACAGAAATTACTAGAAAGGTTGTTTCTAGAAGTCTTGAGCTATTACTTGAAATATAGAATTCTATTTCTGCCTGAAGAATGCCTGATAGCTTTGTCCTGAATGAGTGTTATTCCTGTCAAATCCAGGAGAAAAATTAAATATATTTCAGGTCAGAATAGATAGCCACTTGTAGTCTGAACTTCAGTTAAAACCTGACATAATTTAGACACAACTTTAACTCTTGTTTTCAAATATTATTTTAAAAAATATATCAATAATTAGTTGATGACACTAATAATGTAATAGGGAGATCAGAAATTGTATTTTTACAATTAGTAACAGAAAACACAGAAAAGTAAATGCTATTTAACACATTCTTCTTCTTTTCTGGAAATGATGGATGACAGTATCAGAACATCAAAAAGTGGCAGTAAATCTGTGAAAATCAATAAGAAGATTCCATTTATGCTATCAACCATTTTTATCAAGTATTCCCATTAACATTTATAATCTGATCAAAGTTTTGGCTTTCCAGCTGGTCCCCACAAATTATATTCACAACACACAAAATTTGTATAGTGTTTAGTCTCAATTTAAAATAATTTGAAATAAGTTGATAGGTGGTTAAAGATTGAAATGAAATACAGGCCAATGGGTAAAGTTAAATTTGAACCAGAGCCACAGCATCTTATTATAAATATGGTTAAAATAAAGTTTTTGTCTTTGCTGAATGATATGGGAAACTGAGGAAATTCCATGGGGATAATTAAAATAAATAAAGAGAAATCCAAAAGCACCCTTTGGTTTGAGGTATCCAGAAAATGTATGTAAAGATTTTGGATTTGATTTGGTTTGATTATGACCTAAATATAATTACTATAAATTCACCACTTTACTTACTGTTTTTCCATGGAGTCTTTAGAATAAGAGATAAAAGGCCATCATTCAGAAGCATGTTTTTTGAACAACAGCCAGTTGTTATAACAGTGAGTTATAAACATGGTTTATGCCAACATAAAACACCCACCACATTTCCACATTTCCTTCCTTGTTTTTTTCCTTGGATTTCTTTGGAATATCTAGACTTTTTAATTGTCAATTATTTTTTAAGTCCCCAAACACTATTTAGATTTAACTATGAGCTTTATGATTTTCCTTGCCCAATTATTATTTTTTTAAATTCACAGCTTTTTCCTTTTTTAAAGTTTCCTTTTTTTTAATTTAAATTCAAGTTAGTTAACATACAGTATAGCACTGACTTCAGAAGCAGAATCCAGTGATTCATCACCCACATACAGTGCTCATCCCAACAAGTGCCCACCATCCATTTAGTCCATCACCCTACCCACCTCCCTCCAGCAACCCTCAGTTTGATCTCTATAGTTAAGAGACTCTTATGGTTTGCTTCCCTCTCAGTTGTTATTTTATTTTTCCTTCTCTTCCCCATGTTCATCTGTTTTGCTTATTTTTTTCTCAAGATTTTATTTATTTATTTGTCAGAGAAAGAGAGAGCATAAGCAGGGGAAACAGCAGGCAGAGGGAAAGGGAGAAGTAGGCTCCCTGCTGAGCAAGGAGCCCAATGCACAGGACTTGATCCCAGGATCCTGGGATTGTGACCTGAGCCAAAAGCAGGTGCTTAACCGACTGAACCACCTACGTGTCCCTTCTGTTTTGTTTCTTAAATCCCACATATGAGTGAAATCATATAATATTTGTCTTTCTTTGACTGGCTTATTTCACTTAGCATAATATATTCTAGTTCCATCCATGGTGTTCATTCTTTTTGATAGCTGAGTTATATTCCATTGTGTATATATACCACATCATTATCCATTCATCTGTTGAGGGACTTTTGGGCTCTTTCCATAATTTGACTATTGCTGATAATGCTGCTATAAACATTGGGATGGTTGTGCCCTTTGAGTCAAGGTGTCCCCTACATTATTTTTTATGTGTTAGTCTGCTTCTAGGTCTTCTTTGTGGACTCTAGTGACCTTCTGTCACTGACTAGAATGTTCATCCCTGGGCAAGTCATGTCAGCCCCATAGACATCATGCTTCTACAATGTGAGGGAGTTGGCCACCATGACCTCTCTGGCCCCTTCCTGCCCCTCATTTTGTGACAGTGTGCATTTGCTTAACATTTCTTCAGTAATTATATTTGTTTTTACTGCTACATACCAAATTACTATAAACTCAGGGTCTTAATACAGCACAAAGTCATGATTTCAGTGTCTCTGGGTCAGGAATTTGGGCACAGTATGTCTGGGTTCTGTGGATGCTTGGGGCTGTGAGCTTATCTGAGGCTGAGGGTCCTCTTCCAAGCTTAGCAGTTGTTGGCAGAATTCAGTTCCTTGTGGCCATAGCCTAACATCCTTATTTTCTTGATGGCTTTTGGCAGGGGATCACTCTCAGCTTTTAGATGTCACCCGCACATGTCTGCCCTGTGCCTTCTTCACAACAGCAGTGTGTGTTTTCAAGGCCCCCAGGAAAAACTCTCTGACTTTTCTGTCTTCTACAACCTCTGTTATTAGTATTCACTTGATTAGATCAGACCTGCCCACACTCGAGGAAGAGATTTTTGCCCAAACAATATGATTTAGAGGGCCATCCATTTTGATAAATGTTGTTCTTGTTCACTCACCTTTAACTGCTGTATTAAATCCTATTGTATGAACGTACCAAGTTATCTTTCAGATCTTAGTTCAGATGTTTCTTCAGAAAGGACTTCTTTCTGGCGCACCTGGGTGGTTCAATCAATGAAACATCTGACCCTTGATCTGAGCTCAGGTCTTGATCTCAGGGATGTGAATGGAGCCTACTTAAAAAAAAAAAAAGGATTTCTGATTTGACAAACTCCCCCCAACACCTCCTTCCCCTGTAATAAGTAAATAAATAAGCCAATAAATAAATCTCCTAATGGAGCACTATCATGGCACTGAGCATTTTTTTGGTAATGCTTCCTCACTATTTGTAATTATTCTAATTATTTAATTAATTTCTCTTTCCCCCACTGGATTATAAGCCTCAGAAAAGAAGTTGCCATGTTTATTTTGCTCACTATTGTGTCCTCAGAGCCTAATATAGAGGAGACAAAAACATACTTGGTCAAAGAACAATGTTCCTGTGCTAACATTTCTTTTTTTATTTATTTATTTTTTTTTTTATTTGTTAGAGAGAGAGAGCAAGCACAGGCAGACAGAGTGGCAGGTAGAGGCAGAGGGAGATGGAGAAGCAGGCTCCCTGCCGAGCAAGGAGCCCGATGTGGGACTCGATCCCAGGACCCTGGGATCATGACCTGAGCCGAAGGCAGCCGCCTAACCAACTGAGCCACCCAGGCGTCCCTAACATTTCTAACAGCATAATTTTAATTGAACTATATGGTTGTGTGCATTGGTGAAATGCAGAAGGCAGAATTTCACAATCAAAACCCCTGTCAATAAAAGCAGGAAGCTGGAAGTTGGTGCACACAGGGTGTCTGACTTTGGATCTGCAATATTGCGGGAGGCCCTGACGTGGAGGGCGACCATTTCTTCTCTTTTCTCTTTCAATAGAGAATAAAGTGTGTTTGTTTATGGGGCTTAAGGTTATTTTCCTTTGAGAGAGTTAATTGAAGGAGGTTAAATAAACCCACACGTTTTTACTTAAAGGAAACAGAAAAAATGAAGAATTACTTTAATTATAAGCAATGTGTCAAAAGAAATGTTTCCCAAATAAATCTTTTCTGGGAGTGAAACAAAGTTTTCTGTAATTCATTTTAACTCTCCTTAAAAAGGGGGAGGATTGGTTCTCTGACAGAGAGAGAGATAATGTTCAGTCAGCTTCCACTTAGATTACAATAAACAACATGAATTAATTATAAGCATTAAAGTTTTTCTTCTCAAGGTATTTGCTTTCCAAAGATTAGTTTTCCTATGCCAGCTGTGAGAGGTACCTCTTTCTAGTTAAAGAGGCTCATTCTGGAAAGTGAGTGCAAAAGCCTTAGTACTCCCCACCAAAATACCCCATATCTCAGAGTTCAAAGGTGAGATTTGTTACACATTCAACTGTGTCTCTTAAAGGCAGCTCAACCTGAATAACTCCTGGAGAAAGAAAGCAGATCATTCTTGGAATGGCTTGACTATTAACATTTGCTCTCAATCTCTCAACATTTACCTACTCATTTTCACTGAGTTTCTGAGTATTCTCTGAAGGCTTTTCAGAGTTGAAAATCAGTTGAATCCCAGTAGTAGGGTAGGATTTAAAAGGAGAGAGGAGACATCCTGTTGATTTCTTTTTTCCTTCAATATCAACAAGAAATCTCCAAGACCTTCTTTCATAGAGGTCAACATTTGGGGTTCTTTTTCCTCTTTCCCTAAGGGCAGTATGCTATGCTGGGTATAGGGATATAGAAAAATAGGAAGGAGAAGGGAAGTGTGGGCAGAGGAGGCATGGATCTAAGACTGAGGATGGCAAATGTAGGGTGAAATTGTCGGGATTTAAGTAGCATCCTCTCACTAACCTGTCATGAGCTCTGTGCAGTGACATTATAATGGTCTTGCAATCTGAAACCCCAGGAAAGGCAAGGAAAAACAGTTGGTGGGGAAGTCTGAGGTTTCCCACACAATAAATTCTGGCTAAGAGCCAGAGTCTTTCAGGATTTTGCAGTCATTTTCAAACTGGCCATGTTTTTTGTTTGTTTGTTTGTTTTGTTTTGTTTTGTTTTAACTTTACATACTCATACAGATTTTCTGGAAGTTCAAGAAGAGAGTTCACAATGCATTGGCCTTGCCTGGTGCGTTTTATAATAAACAGGCACCTCCTGCAGTGTTTAACAAGTGGACTAAGCACACTCGTTAGAATACAGATAACTCATATAGTACTAAGGAGAAATCAATGTAACAGTCTAGGAAATGTTAGATCTATGAGCAGTGACAGAGCACAGCAGCGGAGAAATAGGTTAGTGGCTAAACCTTAAGCTGGGTATGTGGCAGGCAGTGGGGGATAACATGTAAAAAGAAGCAGGTTCCACACCTCTACTGCTGTCTCAGATGAGGAGGTTGACCAGATGTATAATAACAACTGACTAAGGATCTGGAAAGAGAACATTGGGTCTTCTTCTCCCCGCCTGCAAGAACAACGGGCATTGTCTTAAAGGTAAGTGAGGAATAGATATTCACCACATATCACCCCATAGTCTAGAACCTGATGATTTGCTCAGGGTCGGATTAATACCTTTAGAGGCTCTCAGCATTGAAAACATTATGAGGTCCCGTCCATGGGTAATTCAGAATAATACCTAATCAGTGGAACACAACTTGCAGGAATGCTGGAATTAAAAGAGCTTCTTTCTAGAGATTCTGACTGCAGAAATTTGGATGAGTTCACTGGAGCTTGGCTTCTTCAATCACTTATGTTTGGTGCCTCAGCTCTGCTGGTCCCCTGTACCCATACCGAGTCTGCCTGTTGGAGTGCCCACCACCCAACTCCTCCCAGATCCAAACAGGGGCTGGGGAAGACTGAGACAGGGAGGCCAGGGCACAGGTCCAGAGCTTGCCCTGACTCACTGTGGAAAGCCTTTCAGAATCATTTTCCCTCTCTAGTGGCCACGTATCGAGGCCTTCACACACCTGGGTAAAGGAGGGCATGGAACAGCCCTCTGCCTAACTACAGCATGCTGCCTGCGTCCGAAGTCAGGTGGTTGAGGGTAGAGCACTGGCAGTGCCGAGGCGGTCACTCCGCAGGTTAGCTCCCAGGCTGCACAGAAACACCACTGAAGGGAAAATGTCTGCACTTGAAGTAATCACAGGCTCTCTCCTCTAATACCAGCCTGCCCTGCCAAAGTGTCAGCAGCACAAAGGGCCCCAGTCTTCTTCCTCCGTCAAGGCGTAAGCAGCGCATCCCCCTGCCGTTTGGCTCCCGGCTCTCTGTCTGGACAGGAACACAGCTGGGCTTTCATCTGAGGAGGGGTGGATTCAAGCTGATTACTTTTGCTTGGCCTTCAGTGAAGACAACGGAGCAGGAGGTGTTTTATATCTGCCTTGTGTTCAAAGCCCCAGTGCGGGATGACTCGAGAACATTCTCTTCTCAGAGCAAAGGCTGCAAATGAACAATCGCATACATTTTTTTTTTTTTTTTGCTTTGAAAAAAGAGGAACATTAAGAAAATGCTCTGAATTTTACACAGAAAGCGTGTATTACTTGCATTATCAGAATAATAAAACAGGATTAATTTAGAGGAGGGAAAAATGATGATTATCTAAACATTTTAAGTAATTATCTTAAGGATAAATTGCTTTCTTTTCTATAATCCCTCCTTGGCCTCCTTAATCTCCCCTACTCCTATGGACCCCACTTTCACTTATCAGCTGGGGGTTCCCAAAAAATCTGTATCATCCAATCTTCCATATCAGCCCAATCTTTCATATGAGCCCCAAACACATATATATCCAACCGATCACCTGCCACCTCAGTTTGTATAGATCATGGCTTCCTCAAACTTAGCACCTTAAGACACCAATTTTTTTTCTTTTCCATGACCTTCCCCCAAGCTTTACCCCTTCTAGATTCTTTCCTCGTTCTCTGTACATTCACTCATAAATTCTGTTGTTCAAGTTATCCTTGTTTCCCCCTTTTTTTATTTCCCTTTATCCTCTCATTTGCCATATCCTATCAATTTTCTCATTGCAGTATGATCATACTTCCCAGTCTAAAAATACTCAGATTTGTTGAGTACTTCTATCATGCCAGACATTATTCTGAAGGCTTTATATGTATTATTTTATTTAATCCTTACAACAACTCCAAGAAGCAGATACTGTTAAAATCCCCATTTTATGGAGGAGGAAACTGAGATACAAAAATATGATATAACCTGCCATATACCGTCCTTCAACAGGTAACTAGAGGAATAAGATTTCAGACCCAAGCTGATTAGTGCCAAAGCCTAAGCTTTCAACCCTAGTACTATTCTGCCTTCTGAAGTTATTTATTTACATATAGATTTACATATACACACTGCCCTCCATCCTCATTACTTAGATAAAGCTCTAACCATAATATAGATGATACGTAATCCAGAATTGTGTTCTTAAAGCACAAATGTGTTGCACAGTCCTGCTTAATTTCAAAGGATTGCTAGGCATGATTCTCACTTGACCATTTTCTCAACTGGTCATTTTCACAGATGTGTTGTCCAATTTGGGGCACCATACCCATGTTTTGCTTTGTTGGCTCCAGCCAAGGCTCCTACGAGGACAGTAACACCTCTTGCTCAGAATGTTGAATTGAGGTGATGGTGAGACGATGGAGCTAGCGAGCAGGTTCCTACAGGTGAGCTAAGTGGCACAGAGATATGTCAGGTTGGACCAAGGAAAGCACATGTTCATGGAATATGAGGGAACTTTTCCTTCTTCGTATAATCAGGGAAGGATGCTGTTCTACTCACACTGTGACCAAAAAAGCTCTGCAAGAGATCTGGATGCAAATTTAATTTTTAGTGTGCTACCAGAAATTCCCATACACAGAAGTACATGAGAAGCTCTAACATATATTAGAAATGACAATTCCACAGGAAAAAAACCTGGAAGTTCTCATATCGATACCATTTGTCTATTCGCTGATTTCATCTACTGTCCCCCCAACTTCTCCCTTCACCTCACACTCTGCTCCAGCTACAACTTTATGTTCTGAATATACTGCCCTCCTTCATGCCTTCCTACCTAAATCCTCTATTTCCTCAGTATAGGATACCCTTCCTTAACTTTTCATTCTGGAAAGTCTTTTTTTTTTTTAATGATTTTATTTTTTTCATTTTAGAGACAGAGAGAGATAGAAAACATGCGTGTTGGTGGGGGGAAGAGCAGACGGGAAGGGAGAAGCAGAGGGAGAGACTCTCTAGCAGACTCTGGAGCCCAACATGGATCAAACCCCAACCCCGAGATCATGACCCTGAGATCACGACACAAGCTGAAACCAAGAGTTGACTGCCCAACTGACTGAGCCACCAGGGTGCCCCGGTCGGTCTTTGTTTTGGGGGGTTTATCCCAAAGATCATCTCCTCTGCCTCCTCTATCCCGTGCACCAAATAGATGAGCTGCTACTCTCCACTGTACTATAGTCATACGCTCAACCTAAAATACATCCAATCATAGTGCAGATGACATAACATTGTCATATTGTAACAGTTCGTTCTTCTGCCTCCCTCATTAGACTGTGAGCTCCTTAACAGGCCAGTCCTTGCTCTACTCATCATTGTCCTTCATTTCTGAGCATACTGAATAACATATGATAAGTGCCCTATAAATAGTAGAATGAAGGAAGAAGTACTGTCTCTAAAACTTCAGTTGATGGGGTCACACATATGGTGTTTTGGATGAATTACCTAGTTAACACATTCTCTTTTTCCTTATTATTTTTATGCCACAGAGGAGAAGACACTAGGAAGCTTTGTTTCAGCTAGTTGTCCCTTTTCCTCAAATAACACGGAAATACCTATTATAAAAACTGCCACTAAAGGGCCAGACATCCTTTAGTAGAACCTCAGGGTAAAGCAAAGGAGTTTCTGTATGCCAGCAACTTAGTATTTTCTTGTTTCAGCGGTCCTGCCAGGGGTTGTAATTCAGGAACCGATCTCAAGTTAGGCAGAGGGAAAAATGAGATGCTTAATTACAATGGGCAAATGTCATCACCAGCTACTTGAGAGTAGCTCTGTCAGGAGCCATCCGCATGTAAAATGGACTTTCACAAAATTCTGGCCATCTGCAGGGTCATGAAGACTTAGAACACTTATGTCTCCTGTGGGAGCCTTTTCAGTTTTGTGCTTTTTCTGATGCTAAGAAATACAAACACTTGTGATTTGCTACTGGGCACTTAAAAGCATGGAGTCAATTATTTCTGAAGAGGTTCAGAGACCAAAATGAGATATTCAGAAAATAAAAATATGTCCTGCAGTAAAAAAACCAAAAAACAAAAACAAAAAGAACAACATATATGTATCAAAAAGCTTGAGGAGTAGGAAAAAAGACCCAGTACTCTAGTTAATAAAATGTTGTAGATTAATGAGAACCTGAAAACCCTTTTGTTTCCGGTATATTTTTGAACTTTCTAAACTATATTAGTTCTCCTTTTCATCTCAGGAATTACAATGCAGTATGTGAGAGAGCATAATTCTACACAAACATTATTAATTTCATTGAATATACCTTTGAGGTTATAGCATTTTGATGTTTGAGATCATAAGAGCATATTACAGAGAACAAATGTAGCACAGAAGAAGAATTAAAGGCCTCCAAGTTAGAAATGCTAGAGTCTGGCTTTGTCATTTAAATTCTGTGATCTGGAGCAATTCATTTCAGTCCCCCATAATTTCAGGAACTTCATCTATAAAATAGTTAGAAAAAGGATGTCTCTCCTTCCATTCCTTGTGCTCCTACCTCAGCTTATAAAATGGGAACTTGCCAATGCTTCGCACCCCAGAAGTGATTCTTTGGTGCCACGCACAACTATTTTCTCTGCATTTTGCTTCTCTTTCCCCGAAGAAGGAATTAATTAATTAATGCAATTAGGGAGAGTCTAATGTTGACTAGTCTTGGTTCCTTTTTTGGAAGGGGTAATGCATTAATTTTCTCTTTCTGTGTGGGCACTGTGTTTTTGAGGTAGAAGACTATTATCTTTGTTTTTAGTTGTTTTAGAATCAAAAAGAGGGGATGAATGATTAACTGGTAATCTCCATTGATTCCAACAATAATACTTGTGATGTTTGTCCCAGATCAAGACTGTAGAATGTACAACAAACTTCCTATTGATCCAGACTCCATGGAAATCCCAGTGACTTTATGATATCATATAGCAGTACTAAAAATATTAATAAACAGGAGTGCCTCAGTGGTTCACTCAGTTAAGGTCTGCCTTTGGCTCAGGTCATGATCTCAGGGTTCTGGGATCTAGCCCCGTGTCAGGCTCCCTGCCCAACGGGGAGTCTGCTTCTCCTTCTCCCTTTCCCTCTACTTCTCCCCTACTGCTTGTGCTTTTGCTCAATCATTCACTCCCTCTCAAATAAATAAATAAATAAATAAAATCTTCTAAAAAATTCATTAGCAAAGAATATAATGGGGGGATGGAACAGAGATTCTAACAAAATTTTGAAAGACAGAAAAGGGATAAAAGGCTATTGACATATGAGATAGGACAGAGTGAAATGTAGGCCCAGATTCTAATTGCGGACTCTAGTGGACATGGAGGTGGGAGCCAATCTTCCCATTGGAGACACCAGTGGGAAGTTTGCAAATAAGGCAGAGTGTGGAAATGAGAAATAAAGAAAACAGGAAGATCATCTGGGGGCTTATGAAGCAAATAGCTGCCCAATGTACCTCTCATTTCTCCTTCTTGCACTAGAAAGTAGAGAGCCAAGCAGCCTAAGGTCTCTTTGATCAGTAGACTGATTGGATCACTAAAACTTCTTTTGGGGTATAGAAGGTTAAAACCTGTTTGTTTGGTTTTTTTTCTGGCATCTAGAGAAGTTGCACCTGTCAGCTTATGTCTGTATTACTCACCCTGAAACAAATCAGGTTATGTGACATGCCCATGCCCACATACATAAAATTACTAGTCATGTTTCAATGGGGTGGAGGGTACTTTTGGGAAAAGAACTATTCATAAAACTGCAGAGGAAACTTACAAAACCACTTAGAATAAAGAGCTTCATTATTCTTAAAAATGGTTGGATAACAAAAAAATCTATAGGGAAACTAGACGCACAGAAGAAAAAGATCCAAATAATAAGTCAGAGAAAACAATTCTGAAGAAAACAAAAGCAAACTTTATGATAGCATTTATATAGCTCTGCGGGGGGTGGGCAAGGCATCATTCTAAGGACTTATATATACATATATATATATATATATGTATACATATATATATATTTGCAAATCGAGGCATTTGCAACCAAGAATGAAAATTTTTTTTGGATTTGAAACTGGAACTGGACCGGATAAGCGGTATTTGAGCGGCTGCTGTGTATAGTTTTAAATGGTTTATGGCACCTTCTTAAGTTGCACTTACGTGGGGGGGAGGGTTGATAGAAGTTTTTAATCACAAAGTCACAGGACTTTTTTCTTTTGTAACTGAGCTAAAAAAGGGCTGCTTTTCGGTGGGGGCAGATGAAGGCTCACAGGAGCCCTTTCTCTCAGAGGGGACAAGTACCCTTCCCTTATTTCTTTCATTTGAGAAGTGTATGAAGCAACAGTTGCAGTCACTGAAATGCTACTGGAATTTGAAAACTTGACTTTTTTTTTCATATATATGTATATATATATGTATATATATATGTATATATACACATATATATATATAATTTCTGGAACCCAGAAACTGACATTATATACATATAATGTATAATGTAATATACATATTAAATACATATAATGTCAATTCCTGGGTTCCTCACAACCACCTTACCGAGTATGTATCATTCCTATCCTCATTGTACAGAGAGAGAAACTGAGGCACAGAGAAGTGCAGTGCATTATCCAGGGCACACAGCTGTTAACTGGCAGGGCCATGATTCTAACAGAGTCAGCCTGGCTCCAGAGTCCACTCCGTTAATCAGTCTGCCAATTCCAGTGATAATCCTGGTCATGATGCGAGAACATTGCATTACATTACATTATGTAATAAGAACAGAATGCAATGAAAAAGGAATGATGCAGCTGTAAGGAAGAGGTTTCAGGCATTAAAATAATAACAGCTACAGCAGATTAGACACAGTGTAATTAATTAAAGATAAATACTGAAATGTGGAAGAGATTGTAACCAGACAAACATGGAGACTCCTGCTCTCACAGGTTAGCCTGGAACTGAACATTTATGAAGCACCTTCACTTGCTGGGACAGTGAGGACTAGAGGTATGTGTAAGCTGTGTCTCTTGAGGAGCTATAGACACACATGAATCTAGACACAGGGAGGAAAGAAGCAAATGACATCTGGGAGTTTCCAGCAGCTTGGCGACCTCCTATGGAGTAGCCAACAAGGAGAGTTGAGCACTAGCTCCCCTTCTGCAAAGTTAAGGAGGAGAGAACCCCCTCCTTCCCACCATTGCAAACCACACTCTTTTTTTCACACAACACAGGCCCACCCTTCTAGGCTCAGGGGAAGGAGAGATGCTTCTCAGATAAAGGTAAGTATTTAAGGTCTCAGAGGAGATCTGCTGTGTGCATGGAGATGTGCCCCAGCAGAGTTTCTCTGAGGCATAGGAACCCCGAAAGTTCCTGTGAGGAAGGTGGAGACTTCCTTATGTCACATCTGTTGTGCCCATTTCAAAAGCATGTCAAGGCATCACAAAGAGGCTATAGGAAGAAGTCGCTCTGGCTATCTCAACTGGTTGGTCCTCTTGGCCCCTCTTCCTTTCCTTCCCTGATATATAGGAAGAGAAAAAAAAATCACCTATGGAAGGAAAGCAATATAGGGAGATAATTTCCTCTACATTGGTCAAGGTTCATAAAAGTCAGACAGCAGATTCCTTTCTAACTGTGTATGAAGGGATTTATTAGAGCATATTGAATGAGTTACAGAATCACAGGAACACCTAAGACGTCCAGTCTGAGAACTTCCAGGTAAAATTCTGAGCTTCTTATAACACCAGAGGACTAGCCTAGAAGAAGACATGCTTTATCCCAGTATCATAAAAAGAGTCTCCACAATGGGGAAGCTAACCCTCCCCACCTGCCAGAGAACCATGCTACACCAAACCAAGTCGGAAAGCTGCAGGTATCATCACACACCTTTTCTGCCCTGCCCCAAATGAATGGATGCCACTAGCCTGCCACCTTCCCACATTGCTTACTTATGGACCCAAGACTCACGTAAGCATGCCTGATGGGCAGAACAGATGCCCCATGTCTTCACCTTACTGGCAAAAGGGGCTGAGACAAGCAAGACTTTGGGTTCTCTGTTGGGAAGATGCAGTTCACTCTGTAGGGCAGCCATCAAAATGTAGAAAAAGCTCACATCCGTAGAGACAGAAAGTAGACTAGTGGTTAGCAGGGGCAGTGCAGAATTGTTGCTTAATGGGTATAGAGTTTCAGTTTCAGATGAAGAAAAAGTTTTGGAGATGGACAGTGGTGGTTGTGGCACAACAATGTCAGTGTAGGTAATGCCACTGAACTGGTGACTTAACAATGGTTAAAATGTTAGCATTTTCAGTATATGCTTTTTACCACAATTGACAAAAGAAGAACTTCCCCCAAAGTTATTTAATGATATCAAGGCAATCATGAGTGAAAGATATTCACTACAGCTCCAATCTATTTGCCTAATTGCCTAAGTGAATATATAGACGTTTGAGACAGATGTGAAGTACTCTATTTGAACCATTCCACACAAGTGGAATTTATCTTAATATGGAAAGATTGCCTCAGAAGGAAATTCCACAAATTTCCTTTATAAACCCTTGCAATATTTAACAACCTGCATTATTAAGAAATTCTTCTTTATATCTAACCGAAATCCCTCTTGCTACATTTTAAAACATTTTCTTGTTTCCTTCTTTGGTAGAGATGGGAAACAGCTGGCCTGTTTGTGTGCTTCACCTTTAGGCCAAAATAATTCCAGTTGTTTTAACCCTTCCTGGAAGGTTATGTGCTCTATCCCTTGACTTCATTTTCTTTTTATCTCTTTTGAATC
This sequence comes from Taxidea taxus jeffersonii, assembly GCA_003697995.1. Classification (NCBI taxonomy): domain Eukaryota; kingdom Metazoa; phylum Chordata; class Mammalia; order Carnivora; family Mustelidae; genus Taxidea; species Taxidea taxus. Next base: position 38,364 of record ML107014.1, read on the forward strand.
CTCCTTCCATTTCTCTGTAACAGTTAAGGCGTGTCTGGGGATTGAGCAGCGTGAAAAAATGGACTCGATCTTTTTCAACATTATCAGTCACCAATTTCTAATTTGTAAACAACATTATTAGAAGTACTTGAATTCCCATGGAGTCATAGTGAGTACATAACATCCTGAGAACAGTGATAATGGAAGGGAAATTACACTGCCGCCTCTAAGACATGGGAACATTACTAAGGGCCAGCATGGAAAAGGGGGCAACAGGAAAGAGCAAACCCTGGGTGTGGTGTAAGGACATTGAGGTGCTGGTGTGTTCCACAGAAGGGGGAGCACAGCTACTCCTGTGTCCTGGGTGTGTGTGCTCTGGGAGGAAAGCTGTGTGTGGTGAGGTAGCGGGTCACATCCCCAGGGTGGTGGCATTTGTGCTCACCTCCTGGGAACAGGAGGAGGTGGGATGAATGAGCCATTTGAATGGAAAACTCTAGTTCTCAGCTGTGACTTTTTCTTCTGGCTGCAGAGGAGGGGCTCTGCTGTTCTCTCTGGGGTAGGGGGGGGGGAGTGGTGGTAAGATACGAAGTGCTAACAATGGCAATGTGGAGAGGCTTGGATCAGTCAGAGCAGAGCAGGGCCTCCGTGCAATCAGATACCAGGAACTCTTCTGGTTTGCCCAGCGCACTATGGCCCACAAAGCACTCCCACATTCTTGATCTAATTTATATCACACATCACCCTGTGCTGGTATCTGGCCACTTGTGTTATCACCACACTGCTGGGAAAGAGATGCACTAGGATCACATGACCAGGAAAGGAGCTAGGACGAGCATCTCCCCCTTTGGCTCTCACTGGGGTGCTCTTTGCTCCACACCACACCACCTTTCTTGTGAGAGCTGTCAGAGTAGGGTTCAGTGAGCACTTTGCTGAGATTCTTCAGTAAGGAACAGAGTACTACTTAATTAGCTAAAGATGTCCATCACCCAAATCCAAGCCATGCACAGAGCATACCTCATAAACACTCAGAGGAGGTGATAGTTAACTAGATGAAATGGTGAGGAAGAGAAAGTTGTTTCCATTGGCACATTGAATGGTAGCCTGCAGACTCCCCAAATAATTGATTATTCTCAGAAAAGTTGTTTACACTGGTTTAGGATTGAGTGAGGATCCCTTTAAATGTTGTTATATTCTTTAGTAAATAAACACTGAACAGAAGACAATTAAAAAATATGTGTGTGTGTGTGTGTGTTCTTAAATATTATAAAAGAATGTAGTCAATGAATTACTAATGTTATTTCTTATTCATAATACCCTAAAACCAAACAGTATTTCTAACTGAATAAGCTGTGTACATTGAATTGTTCATGAGTCAAATAAGAAATGAATACTGTATTGAAACCAAAGCAAAGTTAGTTATTCTTTTCCCTAGTAAAAAAGGATTCCTTCTTCCCACCCCCACAATTTCCACACAGATTGGAGAATGGTCTATTTTATTTTAACAAAGCTCTTGGCAAAAATGCTAACCAGCCACAAATGTGGCCTCTGAGTGCAGGCACCCAAGAAACTAATCCTGTTCCTATGAGAAACACACAGTGTGCCCAACAGATGAGAGAAATAGAAAACTGTAGTTGTGTTGAATCTCGTAAGTTAGTACATTCAACTATCCCAATTATAGTGTGAAATTTCTCATAAATCAGTGGCCATCAAGTTATATTGCACAATATTAGTTCTTATTTTTATAGTATTTTGTGGTGGTCCCCAGTATAAATTAATGGTCAGCTTGGTGTGTTTAGTTGTTTATTCATTTAGTACTCTTAGGGGAACATGGAAATATTCAGCCTGTACCATCCAGTCAGACCACATGTAACTGCCAATAAAGAGCAAGTCAGATGCGTCTGGTGCCCGCTCCACAGGGCAGTCATACAGGTAGCCAGAGCCAAACCTGCCTGACTGATCAGAAAGAACAGCCATTAGATGTCTTGGATCCAACCATGGGTGTAAAACTATATGCAATAGAATAGAAAACTCATTCTAAATCCTATATACTTTCAGTGGAAAAGTACAGAAAAGTATTTTGTATTTGACTTCTTAGTCCTGTCATTTTAAGCAAAAGTTTATTCTTGGTCCTAAGAAGATAACTTTTCATGATGATATTCCTTATTGTATATCCTGATTACCATAAGCTTAAAAATTTAATCAAGAAATCATGGTATTTATGGCAGTGTGTGGGCTTACTTTCCCCATCTCACATGTGACTGAGGTATATTCAGATGTATTTGCTCAGTGCCTTAGCCGTTACAATTTGTCTACAGAGTGTATCAGTTTGTTCATTTATGGTAGTTTGTGGTACAAATAAGCCCAGGTAGCATGTTCAGTCTCTCTAAAAGTCACGCATTTTATATGGTGACAGACTGCTCTTTGGGTGCCCTTGAATGGACCACAAAGGAGATTGGGCATCTGTGGCTGGGTCATCCCAGACCTGTTGGCTGCCAATGAAAAACAAGTTGTTGGGATCTACTGTGTGGGCTCTATACCATTATCTCCATCTGCAAACTCCTAATCTGGTTGTAGAGCCTCTGAAACAATTGCCCCTTTCACACCACCAGTGAACTCCCAGTGAAAGCCCTTGGAGCACTGGGAAAACAATGCGTGTCCAGAGCCTCCACCACGAGCCGTCTTCACTGATGGCACCACTTCTTTGTCCTCGCTGAGACTGCATAGCCGCACTTGGACTTACGCTGGGATGGCAGAGTTCCTTATCCCTTATGGTCATGATTCTACATGGCTTTTATTAACTAAGCAGAGCAGAGAATGCAAGTTACATTAGAGCCAAACTAACATGTGGTAGAAATTCCCTGAGGGTATTAAAGTGAGCCTGATGTCCCCTCCCTGTGAGAGATAACGTCAGGGGAGTGACAAATCTGCATTCTGCTTCATTTGACAAAATGTATAATCCCTGAGGGTTTTATCTGAAAGGAACCTAAGGACTAGTGAAATATCATAGACGCTCTACCGTGTAAATGGAGAAACTGATAAACCAAGAACTTAGTGAAGTTATTAATGCAAGTCAGTAATAGGATAATATATCAGTGTCCTGTAGCTACATTAAGAAATTGCCGCAAGCTTAAAACAGCACAAATTTATTATCTTAGAGTTCTGGAAGTCAGAGTGTGAACAGCTAGCAGGGTTGTGTTTCTTCTGGAAGCTCTACAGAAAATCTATTTCTTAGCCTTTTCTAGCTTATAGAAGCTGCTGACATCCTTGGCTCATGGCTCCATTGTCCATCCTCAAAGCCAGGAGCATAGCATTATCAAATATCTTTCTTCTCTGACCTTTGCATCTGTTATCACATCCCCTTCTGAGTCCAGCCCTTCTGTCTCCGTCTTACAACGACCCTTATGATTATATTTGGCCCAGCTGGATAATGCTGGATAATCTCCCCAACTCAAAATCCTTAACTGAATCACAAATACAGTTTCTTTTTTTTTTTTTAATTTTATTTATTTATTTGACAGACAGAGATCACAAGTAGGCAGAGAGGCTGGCAGAGAGAGAGGGGGAAGAAGGTTCCCTGCTGAGTAGAGAACTCATTGAGGGACCCTGAGATCATGACCTGAGCCGAAGGCAGAGGCTTTAACCCACTGAGCCACCTAGGTGCCCACAAATACAGTTTCTTTAGGTAATATAATCAAATTTGAGGTGTTTGGTTGGGGAAGAGAACAGGATATTATTCTGTCTACCACAAATAACCAAAAAGGCTAAACCTCACTAGTGATTAAGGATCTAGCAAATCCGTGAGTTAATTTCATTCAAAAAATATTTAAGAACTGGGGTGCCTTGTGCTGTGGTGAGTGCTGTGAAGTGTGTAAACCTGGCGATTCACAGATCTATACCCCTGGGGCTATAATACATTATATGTTAATAAAAAATTAAAAAAAAAAAAGAATTGGGGTGCCTGGCTGGCCCAGTCAAAAAAGCATTTGGCTCTTGATCTCAGGATCATGAGTTCCAGCCCCACAGTGGGTATTAAGATTGCTTAAATAAATAAGTAAGTAATAAATAAACTTTTTTAAAAAAGATTTTATTTATTTATTTGACAGAGAGAGAGGTCACAAGCAGGCAGAGAGGCAGGCAGAGAGGGGTGGGGGAAGCAGACTCCCCGCTGAGCAGAGAGCCTGATGTGGGGCTCGAACCCAAGACCCTGAGATCATGACCTGAACCAAAGGCAGAGGCTTAGCCCACTGAGCCACTCAGGTGCCCCAATAAATAAATAAACTTTAAAAAAAATATTTAAGAATTACTAGATACCAGATACTATGATTGACAAACATAACAAATAGTAGATTTGAAATGTTCTTTAACTTGTAAAGATATATTTATATATATATATATTTTAAAGATATACTTTAAATGTAATTTATAAGTATAGAAAACTTCTTAAAGTTCTTTCAGAAAGAAAAAAAAATTAAGAATGAAACTGCTGACATATGAGACAAAAAGTTCATACTCCCAATACTTTTTAAAGATTTATTTCTTTATTTAAGATAGAGTGAAAGCATAAGTAGGGGGAGGGCCAGAGGAAGAGGGGAAAGAAAGAGAGAGAAGCAGACTTCCCACCGAGCACAGAGTCTGATGCAGGGCTCCATCCCAGAACCCTGAGATCATGACCTGATTTGAAATCAAGAGTCGGGGGCACAACCGACTGAGCCACCCAGGTGCCCTTAAAGTATTATCTTACAGGGTTCGGAGAAAGGGGAACTCTCCTACACTGTTGGTGGGAATGCAAGCTGGTGCAACCACTCTGGAAAACAGCATGGAGGTTCCTCAAAAAATTGAAAATAGAGCTACCTTATGACCTAGCAATTGCACGACTGGGTATTTACCCTAAAGATACAAACGTAGTGATCCGAAGGGGCACGTGTACCCGAATGTTTATAGCAGCAATGTCCACAATAGGCAAGTTATGGAAAGAATCTAGATGTCCATCAACAGATGAATGGATAAAGAAGAGGTGGTATATACAATGGAATACTATGCAGCCATCAAAAGAAATGAAATCTTACCATTTGCAACGACATGGATGGAACTAGAGTGTATTATGCTTAGCGAAATAAGTCAATCGGAGAAAGACAACTATCACATGATCTCCCTGATATGAGGAAGTGGAGATGCAATGGGGGTGGGGGTTAAGGTGGTAGGAAAAGAAAAAATGAAACAAGATGGAATCGGGAGGGAGACAAACCAAAAGAGACTCTTAATGTCATAAAACA
>ML107015.1:0-41461 GCA_003697995.1 Taxidea taxus jeffersonii
AAAAAAAAAAAAAAAAGAGGGAAAGAAGATTATGTGAGTCAGGTATAGGTCAATAGATATGTTTGGTGATAAACAGATAATTAGTTCTAAATCTTTCTTTTTTCCCCCAGTCTGTTAAGATGTCTGTCCTCAGCTGACAGTATGGACAGGAATGGAGATAGAGAAGACTTAGGATATTAGGGAAAGTGGAAGCACAGATACTCTAGGCCCAGAGAATCCAAGACTTTAATAAAAAGTGTTGATTAGGGGGCGCCTGGTGGCACAGTGGGTTAAAGCCTCTGCCTTCAGCTCGGGTCATGATCTCAGGGTCCTGGGATCGAGCCCCGCCATCGGGCTCCCTGCTCAGCGGGAAGCCTGCTTCCTCCTCTCTCTCTGCCTGCCTCTCTGCCTGCTTGTGATCTCTGTCTGTCAAATAAATAAATAAATAATCTTTTAAAAAAAAGTGTTGATTAGGACAGAGCCCCTACAGAGACTCACTGGATGCTACTGGAGATCTACTTATAAGATCTGAAAGTCTCTCCCTCCAGAAACTTCTGGCAGGAGGATGTCACTGATTTATCATTTGTGGGGGTGGTCATTTAACCAGTTGCAATCTATCTTCTTCCAACCAACTCATGTTGGCTGGAAATCTATCTATTCAACCAACTTCCATTTTTCTACCTTGACCCTGAGGACTTAAGGGAAACCCAAGTAATAAATACCACTCAAGTTGTCTGCCAAGCCACAACCGCCTTCTCTGAACTCTCCCCATTACCAAGGGTGGCCGCTTTGCAGCCAAATTTACATTACATGACCCACCTCCATTGCCATAGCCAAGTCCAGGGTGGCCACATGACCCAAGCTGACCAATTAGACTTTCTCTCCTGGGAATGGAAATTGGAATACTGAGTCTCTAAGAGGTTGGCCAGAGGGTCTGAGTTAGGGGGAAATTTGGTTATGGGACGGAGCAGCCTTTTTTCGTCATGTAGATCAGAGAAGATGAGAACATGGGCTTGGGTGTGAAGGGGTAGACAGAGAATGAAGCAAATGTACAGAAAGAATGAGGGACCAGAGACCACATGGTCTTAGGAAGATGCAGGTGGTCATTTACTCAATTTGAAAAGCAATGAAAATAAGGACCAATTATTCATATAACTACCTTCTTGGGACACCTGTGTGGTTCAGTTGGTTAAGCATCTGCCTTTGGCTCAGGTCATGATGACAGAGTCCTGGGATCGATTCCTGAGTCAGGCTTCTTGCCCAGTGGGGAGCCTGCTTCTCCCCTCTGCCTTTGCCTGCCGCTCCCCAGCTTGTGCTCTCCCTCCAACAAATAAATAAATAAATAAAATCTTTAAAAAAAAACTACCTTCCTAATACAACCACTGTAAGTATTTTAGTATGTTTAATTTATGTCAGTTTTCCTCCTTATGTTGTTTGTTTTTAAACAATGAAATTGGAGTATAATATATAATTGCATTTCCTACCTTTTTCATCAGATATTATGCCATAACATTTCCTATTTTGCCTAATATTCAGAGGTAAACTTTTAATGGCTGCCTAATAATCTACTGATTAGATATACCATGAAAATAACATGGCAGTGATTATCTAGTGTCCTCCAGTCTGAAATTCCAAAAAGAAATTCCTAACTTCATGAATATAGTTATTTTTATCACATGAAAAGTTCTTTTTTGTAGGGTTGCAAATAGTTAATCAGACTTTACCATTTCCTGCATCCATCAAGATTAATGTTTGCCTTTTTCTTGGACCCATTCTGGGTCAATCACCCTTTGATTAATAATTCAGCCTCCTACTTACCAAGGATAGTTATACGAGGACGGTGTTATCTTTCATGGCAGTTGTAAATGTTCAGGCCACTAGAAAGGAAACTTCCTGTGTCCCCCAGATTTTACATTCATAAATTAATAAATTGGTGTTTGGGGTTTTGCGGGGCATCTTGTGTGTTTGATAGCACCAATGGCAAGATCTACACCTAGAACCTGAGGACAGGCCTCTGTGGTGGTCATACTTAAGCACTGCCACCCTGTGGACCCTTTGGGGGAAGCTTGCCAGCCCCCTTCATTCCCATCTCTGTCTTCTGAGCTTTGCCTCCTTGACTATAGAAGACCTCGAACCTGAAACCACAAGAATCAGCTAAGCCATTGCAGAGTGATTTGCAAGAAGTAGCCAAGAAGAGGACAGAGTGATGTCATCTACATTCATACACCATCTCGTTTTGATAACTTGAAGACTTTGGATTTCTGTTTTGTTATTCAATATTAATCTGGTGCCTTTCATCATAGACAGATTCAGCATTATCTGGGCTTTCATCCCTGTCCTTCAGCATTTCACTTGCAGCCCTCTTGAGCAGTTTGGCGTATTTCTGGAAAAATCTGTGTCCCTCTGGTCTTTTAGAGATATGCTCTACCCCTGGCCTAGATACCAATTTGCATTATCCAAAGATACGATTAATTCTATGCACTAAGCATCCGCATACCGTATCATTTTTCTTCCTTCCCATTGGCAACCTTGTATTGAAAACACTAGTGAAAAGGCTACTTATATTCCTAAGTAGTTCATCTTTTGGCCCAGCACTTCAAAACATACGTCCTAGGTCTCTTCGGCAAGGAACGGATGATCTTCTCCACAAATCAGTAAAAGCAGACAGTGCCCGTCAAGCTTGGTTGGACTCTGGACCATACATCATTTTTCAGCAAGATACTCCAGGAAGACAGTGTCCACGTGGGCCATAGAAGGGACCAAGGTTGCCTCCGCCCTTTTAGGAAGTTGCCAAACACCATTCAGCTTACGGTTCATTGTGGGCTCTTGTGTGGCAAGCACCCTGGCAGGCCCAGCACAGAGTCCTCTCACAGCCTGACAATCTCTCAGGGTCTAGGAACCATATCCTTACACTCTCTACCCCTTGTGAAGTTTCATTATTTCGTTTTGTCCTATATTCTTATTTTTACCTTAAAGTAATATTAAAGTACACAAATAATATATAGAGGCAGTTTTACTAACCATCTGGACAAACAGAAATTTATGGAGTAAAAAAATAGTCCTCGGGGCCCCTGGCGGCTCAGCTGGTAGAGCAAACGGCTCTTGATCCCTCAAGGTCTTGAGCTGGAATCCCATGTTGGGAGTGGAACTACTTAAACCAAAAAGAGAGGAAGTACTATTCTCTCCTCACCTACTCCCACTCTCCAAAAATAGAAACACAAACTAATTTTTAAAATATATTTGACAAAGAGTACACATGAGCTTCAGGGAGGCATTGAAAGAGGGAGAAGCAGGCTCCCCACTGACAGGGAGCCTAACCGGGGGCTCGATCCTGAGATCATGACCTGAGCCAAAGGCAGCTGCTTAAACAACTGAGTCACCCAGGCACGCCCGAAACATAAACTTTAGAGTGATACCACCGTTCTTGAATTCTGTCATTAAGATCTTCTGATCTGGGGGGCCTGGGTGGTTCAGTTGGTTAAGCATCTGATTCTTGATTTCGGTTCAGGTCATGATCTCAGGGTTCTGAGATCCAGCCCCTGGTCAGGCTCTGAGATGTGTGTAGAGCTGGCTTGGGATGCTCTCTCCTCTCCCTCGGCCCTTCCCCCAACTCTCTAAAAAACAAAAAAAGATTTTCTCATCTGGCATCATCTACCATCTGTTTAAACTGCGTTATTCACCAAGATTTTGTCCTTGGTTCTCTTCTTACCACAAACTCTTTCTGAGTGACCTCATCTATAGATGAGGTCTACTCATAACTTCAAACACTATGTCATTTTGATGACTTCAAAAAAAAAATCAACGTGGTTTATAATCGTCTTAGTACAGTATGTAATCAGAATATCACAGTGGTCTACTAACTGCCAGGCTGTTAGCCTCTAGAAGCAAACATCTAAATTAATCAGTAAAGAAATATTGGTTTTAATTTTTAAAAATTACATCCTTACACATTTTTCATCTTGATTTTTCTTTACTTATACTGGGAAACTTTCTTCAGTGACTTCTCCATCTCTGTGACAGATGATGTTCTAGGATGTTCTGTAGATTTTCCCATAATTACAGCTTTGAGCTCAGATGATTGAATGTCTAATATCACATAAAGAATTAAAAGTTGAGAGGCTGATATATAACATAAATATATTTATTTCCCACATAAGAGTAGTAGATTTTTAGGAGTGCCTGGGTGGCTCAGCGGGTTAAGACTCTGCCTTCGGCTCGGGTCATGATCTCAGGGTCCTGGGGTCGAGTCCCACATCAGGCTTTTTGCTCAGCAGGGAGCCTGCTTCCTCCTCTCTCTCTCTGCCTGCCTCTCTGCCTACTTGTGATCTCTCTCTGTTGAATAAATAAAATCTTAAAAAAAAAAAAGAGTAGTAGATTTTTGAAAGATTGTTTTAATGACTTTAAAAAAAATTTTTTTTTGCAGGGCTTGTACTCATGACTCTGAGATCAAGACCTGAGCTGAGATCAAGAGTCGGATGCTTAACCAACTGAACCACCCAGGTGCCCCCTTTTTAGTTTGATGACCTATTTCAATAAGCTTGTACCAGGAGAATTGTGGTAGCAATTCCACCAAGTGTTTTTTTTTTTTCTTTATTTGAATTTTTCACTGAGATAATTGTAGATTCAAATGCAGTTGTAAGAAATAACAGAGAGAAATGTCATGTACATTTTACCCAGTTCCCCCACCGTGTGGTAACATTTTACAAAACTGTAGTGTAAATCACAATCAGGAAATTGGTGTTAATATAACCCGAAGATCTTATTCACATTCCCCAGCTTCACTCTCTGTGTGTTCTACAATTTTATCACGTACGACAGGTCATGTACCCACCACCATAGTCAAGACTCCGGACAGTTCCAGGCCAGGACCTTGTACTACGTTTTGTAAGATGCTCCCCTTCCATCCCTAGCCCTGGGCGGCTAAGCTGCTCACTTTTCTAAAATGTTGTCATTTCAAAATATTCCATAAAGGACCTACATTGCCTGTAACTTTTTGGGATTGATTTTTTTTTAAGATTTTATTTATTTATTTGACAGAGAGAGAGGTCACAAGTAGGAAGAGGCAGGCAGAGAGAGAGGAGGAAGCAGGCTCCCCGCGGAGCAGAGAGCCCAATGCGGGGCTCGATCCCAGGACCGTGAGACCATGACCTGAGTTGAAGGCAGAGGCTTAACCCACTGAGCCACCCAGGCGCCCCTGAGATTGATTTGTTTCCACTCCAAAGAATTCTCTGGGAATCTGGCCCCGGCTTGCTAAGTGTATGGAGAGCTCCTTCCTTTGCATCGCCGAGTGCCGGCCCGTGGCTCGGGTGCACCCGTGTGTCTGACCGTTGGCTGTTGGATGACATCTGAGCAGCCTCCAGTTCGGAGCCATCCCAAGTGGAGTCACTACAAACATTCATGTGCCAGTTTTTGTATGAACATAAATGTTAATTCTTTTAGAATAATGACCCAAACTATAATTGCTGGATCCAAGGGCACATGTTTTCTTTTGTAGGAAACCACACTGGTTTTCCAGAGTGGCTGTGCCGCTTCACTCTCCCACCAACGTCTGAGGAGGCACTTTTCTGCATCTTCACCAGCATTTGGTATTATCACTACTTTTTATTTCAGCCATTCTGATAAACGCGTAGTCCTAGATCATTGTGGTTTAAAGTCGCATTTGCTGATGATTCGCAAGGTCAAACATTTTTCGCGTGGTTGTTTGCCTTCTGTGTACCCCCTCAGTGAAACCGTGTGTGCCTGTGAAAGGGGGAGAGTCTGCCGGGTTTTCGTCCCCGCTAGACCAACGCGCCCACACGTGAAGCCTCCACGACACTTTCCACACCGACTCCACAGGAAAATCCCGCTTTCTCCTTTACTCACATTCAGGCACTTCGCTGTGTGGGTTTCTCCCCGACACCGGGGAGTTCTCTGGTGTCTTCCGATGCCCGCTGGCTCCTCCTGTTGCCGGGGTGCAGGGGAGCGAGCGCTCTTGACTCTGGGGGTGTCAACGGCCCAGCTTTGGGGGCTCGCCACTGACAGAATCCGAGAGGCCAGCGATGGTGAAACAAGGAAGGAATGTGTCTCAGCGAGGCCAGCCCCGGGAAGACAGGGCTCCAGCGTCTCAAAGACGTCTCCAAACGACTGGACGCATTCCCGGGTTCATATAAGGACAGTGTGGACAAAGGGGTGCGCACGGGCAAGCGGGCAGTGAAGGTCAAATCAGTAGTGTCTTGGGGGCGGTCAGGCGGGCAGAGGTCTTGCTGGGGAGGACAGTCCTCGCTGCCCGAGGGTAGTTTCAGTGCCAGGAAGGGATGCTTTGTGCTCAGGGTCCTCCACTGGAGCCAAGAGACTAGCTGGAAGAAGTCAGCTGAAAGTGGCTAAAAGCATAAAGAACAAAAATCAGGGGCGCCTGGGTGGCTCAGTCATGGCGTCTGCCTTCCGCTCAGGTCCTGATCCCAGGGTCCTGGGATCCAGCCCCGCATCGGGCTCTCTGCTCAGCGGGGAGCCTGCTTCCCCCTCTCCCGCTCTCCCTGCTTGTGTTCCCTCTCTGTCAAATAAGTAAATAAAATATTTCTTTTTAAATCGAAATGGTTCCACTGATGCTTCAGCAAAGCTGGATTTTAATAAAACCCTTTTCCTGTCTTCCATAAACCTACCCTCCTCCCTTCTTGGCCTCCTGTTTCGGGAGCCCGGTACCTTCCTGAGGACAGCACTAACGAGGCTGGTGGGCAGAACGTTCACGGGCGCTGTGAACACTGGCCAGAGATCTGTGTTTCCCTGTAAAGCACAACTCCTCAGCCTGCTTCGGGGCAGACCTGCAGGGTTTCAAGGCCTGAGCCTGCTGCAGCCCAACAATGCAGTAAAGATATTGTTCCCTGGGGCACCTGGGTGGCTCAGGGGATTAAAGCCTCTGCCTTCAGCTCAGGTCATGATCCCGGGGTCCTGGAATCAAGCCCCACATCGGGCTCTCTGCTCGGCGGGGAGCCTGCTTCCTCCTCTCTCTCTGCCTGCCTCTCTGCCTACTTGTGATCTCTGCCTGTCAAATAAATAAATAAAAATCTTAAAAAAACAAAACAAAACTGTGGAAATAAATTAAATGAGTTTGACTCATACACTCCTCAACTTTCTAATTGAAAAGGTAATAGTTCTTCTAAAACTACTTCTTTTTAAAATAAGAATAATCGCATACATAATAGAAAATTGAGAGTATGTGGAATATATATATATATAAACAATGGAATATTACATTAAAAAGAACAAAATCCTCCCTCAAATAAATAAATAAATAAATAAATAAATAAAACAAAAATGACGCGTTAAACCAGACAGACTTAGTAGATCTATGCAGAACATTCCATCGAAAAGCAGTAGAATACACATTCTTCTCAAGTGCCCTTGAAACATTCTTCAGGACAGATATGTTAACTCACAAAACAAGTCTCAATGAGCTGAAGAAGTTTTAAATCATATCAAACATCTATTCCAACCACAGTGATACAAAACTTGAAATCAATTACAAGAGAAATGCTGAAAATATCACAAATAGGTGGAGATTAAACAAAACGCTACTTGCGTGGGGGTGGGGGAGCCTGGCGGTGGGTATTAAGGAGAGCACGGACTGCATGGAGCACTGGGTGTGGTGCAGAAACAATGAATCTTGGAACACTGAAAAAGTAAAATCTTAAAAAAAAAAAAAAAACATGCTACTGAACAACCAGTGGGTCAATGAAGAAATCAAAGGAGAAACCAAAAACTATTTGAAAGCAATTAAAATGGAAACACGACAAATACAAAGGTTCATAAAAAAACTACTATGAGCAATTATACTAGGCTACTGCCTTACATCCTACACAAAAGCTAACTCAAACTGGATTAAAGGCATGAACATAAGACCTAAAACCATAAAACTTCTAGAAAAAAAGAAAACATAGTAAACTCTTTGGCATTGGTCTTGGCAATAACCTTTGCGTCTCACACCAGAATCGAAGGCAACTAAGAGAAAAGGAACAGATGAAACTACATCAAACTGAGAAGCTTCCGCACAGCAAACGAAAGCATCAGCAAAACGAGAAGGTGGCGCACGGAATGGGAGGAAAGATTTGCAAGTCAGGTATCCGATGAGGGGTTAACACACAAAATACAGAAGTCCTACAATTCAATAGCAAAAAACTAAGTCTGATTTTGAGATGTGCAGAGGATCTGGGGGCGCCTGGGTGGCTCAGTCAGTTAAACGTCTGCCTTCAGCTCAGGTCACGATCCCAGGGTCCTGGGACTGAGCCCCACATTGGGCTCCCTGCTCGGCAGGAGGCCTGCTTCTGCCTCTCCCTTTGCCACTCCCCCTGCTTGCGTTCTCTCTCTCTCTCAAATAAATACATAAAATCTTTTAAAAACTAATTAACGAATTAAAATGTGCAGAGGATATGAATAGACATTTTGCCAAAGAAGACCCATAGATGGCCAATAGGCATATGAAAAGATGTTCAGCATCACTTTAAAAAAAATGAAAAAGAAAAAACAGGGTGCTTGCCTTGTTCGTAAGTAGAGCACAGGACTCTAGATCTCAAGGGTGGTGACTTTAAGCCCCACACTGGACATGGAGTCTACTTAAAAACAGAAAAGAAAAGAGAAGGAAAGGAAGGAAAAGAAAGAAAAAGAAGAGAAGCGAAAAGAAAAGATAAGATGATCAGGGTCGCTAATCATCAGAGAATGCAAATCAAAATCACAATAAGATATCACCGCACAGGTCGCCTGGGTGGCTCAGTCGGTTAAGTGTCTGCCTTCGGCTCAGGTCATGATCCCAGGGTCCTGGGATTGAGTCCCTCATTGGGCTCCTTGTCCAGCAGGGAGCCTGCTTCTCTCTCTGCCTTTACCTGCCACTCTGCCTGCTTGTGCTCTCTCTATGACAAATAAGTAAATAAAATCTTAAAAAAAAAAAAGATATCACCTCACACCTGTTAGAATGACTATAATCAAAAAGACAAGAGGGGCACCTGGCTGGCTTAGTCAATAGAGCATGTGACTCTTGGTCTCCAGGTCATGAGTTCAAGCCCCATGTTAGGTGTAGAGATTGCTTTAAAAACAAACAAACAAACAAATAAAATTTAAGAAACATGGGGCACCTGGATGGCTCACATGATTAAGTGGCCCCCTTCGGCTCAGGTCATGATCACAGGGTCCTGGGATCGAGTCCTGCTTCAGGCTCCCTGCTAAGCGGGGAACCTGCTTCTCCCTCTCTCTGCCCTCCTCGTGTGTGTGCAGACATGCTCACTCTCTCTCAAATAAATAAAGTCTTTAAAAAATAAAAAAAATTTTTAAATATCTCTCAAAAAATAAAAAAAAAATTAAGAAACGTTGTTAGTTAAGCACTAATTCAAAAAAAATTGGGGCACCTGGCTGTCTGAGTCAGCGGAGCATGTGACTCGATCTCCAGGTCATGAGTTCATGCCCCACATTGGGCATAGAGCTTACTTAAAGATAAAAAAATTTTTTTAAAAGAGAGAAAAATAAAAAATAACAAGTGTTGGTGAGAATGTAGAGAAAAGCGAATACTTGTGCACTGTTGATGGGAACGTAAATTGCCGCAGCTACTATGGAAAAAAATATGGAGGTTTGTCATCAAATTAAAGAGCAGAAGTACCCTATGCTCTAGCAATTCTACTTCTGCATATTTATCCAAAGAAATGAAAGCATGGTTTGAAATGCTATATGCACCCCTGTGTTCATTGTAGCATCATTTATGATGGTCAAGATTTAGAGACGACCTAAGTGTCAGGAATGGATACGCAGATAAAGAAACTGTGGTACCCACGCATACGCAAACTCAGTGGAGCACTACTCAGCCATACGAAGAATGAAATCTTGTGATTTGGGGCAACATGGCTGGCCCTTGGGAGTTGTATGCTCAGTGAAATAAGTCAGACAGAGGAAGAGAGATATACATGACCTCATTCTTATGTGGAATCTAAGAACCGATCAAACAAACAAAACTCATGGATACGGAGAACAGGACAGTGGTTGCCGAAGTGGAGGGCAGCGAAGAGGTGTGTGAAATGGGTGAAAGGTGTTAAGAGGTAGAAATTTCTAGTTATAAAATCACTAAGTCAGGGGGATGTCACGTACAGCAGGTGATTCGGTCAATAATTTTATAGTGCGTATTTGAAAGTTGCCAAGGAGTAAATCTTAAAAGTTTTTATCACAGTAAAAAAAATTATAACTACGGTGATGGATAGTAACCAGACTTATTGTGATGAACGTCTCATAGTGTATACAAGTGTCAAATCACTATGTTGTCCACCTGAAGCTAGTATAATGTTACTATCAATTTCACTTCCATTTAAAAATCCCATCTTTTCCATTTTGTGGGGATAGTTTTTCAGGATAAAGTTCTAAACCAGCCTTCTTTCTACTAATTATCCCAAAGGGTTGATCACCTTTTAGTTCTCTTCATGTGACTTTTTCCTAAAAAGGATTTTAAAAGATTTTGCAAGCTTTTTTAAAAAATTAAATGTACCAACATTGATTACACCTTTAATTTGCTTTCTACCAGTTATAGGTGATTCTTATATTAATCTTAAGAATTTCTGTATAGGGGCGCCTGGGTGGCTCAGTGGGTTAAGCCTCTCCTTTGGCTCAGGTCATGATCTCAGGGTCCTGGGATCGAGCCCCGCCATCGGGCTCTCTGCTCAGCGGGGTGTGTGCTTCCCCCCTCTCTCTGCCTGTCTCTCTGCCTACTTGTGATCTCTGTCTGTCAAATGAATAAAATATTTTAAAAAAAGAATTTCTGTATATATATGTACTCGGGCATATGTAAGTACATGAGTATATAAATATATTATAAAATTGAAACTTTTAAATATAGTTTAAGATAAAATTAATCTGATCAGCACAGTATCAATGTGCTTGTTACTTAAAATTACAGAAGGGGGTGGCCCCTGGGTGGCTTGGTCAGTTATGCGTCCAGCTCTTGGTTTCCACTTGGGTCAGGATCTCATGGGTCGTGAGATGGAGTCCTGCACTGGGCTCTACCCTCAGCAGGGAGTCTGCTTGACGATTCCCTCCCTCTGCACCTCCCCCACTTTCTCCCTCTCTCGAAATAAATAAATAAATCCTAAACACAGACGCGCGCGCACACACACACAGAACAACCCCCAAGGGTGTCTAGCTGGTTCAGTTGGTAGAGCATGTGACTCGATCTGTGAGTTTGAGCCCTATGTTCGGTGTAAAAATTACTCTAAACATTTTTTTTAATCTTTAAAAAAATTAGCATCATTTTATATTTTTAATCTTAAACAATTTTTGGAAAGGATAACTTATTTGACTTGTAACACCAAGAGAAAAAATTTAGGTAGTTTAAAGCATGAGAATTTTAATTTTAGTCTTATAAAAATTACAATATAATGTTAGCATTAATTTTGTACAATTTACTTTATCTTTCTTTTAGAAATGTTTGAATGTTTCTGTGGACTAGGTATTCCTTGAGTGCACAGAAGGCAACAAAATGATTTTTCCCAGTCAATTCACCTTTAATTTCTCAAGTGAGGGGAAGAGGGAGAAGACAGAGGGAATAAAAGGTGAATGGGACCCAGCTTTAGACAAACATAAAAAATTACCATCGGAGAAAAACTAATAACCTTTCTGCTGCAAGGCGAGGAAAAAGTTTAGATTTAGAAAAACGCATTTCAGCACACACACACGCTCATGGTGGATACACTGGCTTACACAGTCACTTGGGCTCTCGGCAGTTTTATTAAGTCCAAGGAATGAGACAGCGGACGTTTCTTCGCCTTGTAAGAATGGAAAGGATGTTTGAGGAGGTGGGGAGTCTTCCATTAAACTAAATGAAGCCTCTTGTAGACAGACAGGAGAGAAGCCCCACCCCATTTTTCATTCTAAGGCATCTCCAAAATGGACAATCTTACTGATGTCAAAACTCCTGAGTAGCCGCTCCAAGACAGCGTCTGTGAAGTTCCGTCAGCGGGCGGTGCAAACTCATTAGCAAGAACCCAGTAGAAGTTGGCTGACAGCGGGTCAAAAATACAAACATCACGGTTTGGGGCCCTACCCTCGAGGAAAAGTTGCTCTGCCTACTTACTCCAGAAGTCAGCTTGACTCTGAAGGGCCCAAGAGCTAAGGAACGTCCTCCAGATAGAGCACAAAACCAAAGCAATCAAGGGGAGAGAGGCCTCAAGCAGGGGAAGTCAGACGGTCCCCGACGTGCGCTGACCCAATGCGGCTCCAGGTTCATAGCAGGGAGGCCTTGGCTCTCCTCCGTGTAACTGTTCTGGCCCAACCAGCCAAAGACCACCGGGGACGAACCTGTAGTCAGACCTAGCGGGCTGTACTCACAGAGAGACGTCGCATGGAGAAAGTACGGGGTGTCTAGTAAACAAAGGAAAACACGAGTAAGAGGGTTTTATAGGGTTGGGGGGGAAGGGTGCCATTTAGGTAAAATGTAAAAGAGGGTTTCGGGGCACCTGGGTGGCTCAGTGGGTTAAGCCACTGCCTTCGGCTCGGGTCATGATCTCAGGGTCCTGGGATCGAGCCCCGCATTGGGCTCTCTGCTCAGCGTGGAGCCTGCTTCCCCCTCTCTCTCTGCCTGCCTCTCTGCCTACTTGTGATCTATCTGTCAAATAAATAAATTAAAAAAAAAAAGAGGGTTTCGATAGGATCAAAGCAAAGCAGCATCATGTATTAAGGGGGCAAGGCGAGAGCCGGACCCAAACCTGAGCAGGCTCCGTTTCCTTGGAAACTGCAGAGCGCTTCCAAGTGTGGAACCCTGTCTTCAGAAACCTCTTCTCGGAGCTTTTGCACCTGCACTGGAAATCGAGATGCTTCTTTGTGCCTTAGCTTCTCTAAGAAAGAGTGGGGCATTTCGTTCTTGATGTATTTTCAAAGAGCGAAGTTTCTAGTCTGTGACTTAAAGCATCGGGGATGCCCGGTGGCTCAGTCGGTTGAGCGTCTGCCTGCGGCTCAGGTCATGGTCCCAGGGTCCTGGGATCGAGCCCCGCATCGGGCTCCCTGCCCACCGGGGAACCTACTTCTCCCTCTGCTGCTTCCCCTGCTTGTGCTCTCTGTCGTGAGCGCACTCTCTCTCTGAAAAATAAATAAATAAAATCATAAAAAAAACAAAAACAAAGACTCCATAGCCACTCAACAAAGGGGGCTGGTTGGTGCCTTACCACGGCACCGCGTCCTTCGCGTTATTCCCTGTGAAATCGGCCGCTGACTTTGTCTATCCTCCTAGACTGACACGGAGCTGGGCATGTCTTTACTTTGTCAGCTCCAGCCAGTTCGTTATTTTCTCAAGTTCAAAGCCTGCAAAAACAGTGATGCTCTCTCTAGCACTGTTCAGGAGAGAAAAAAAATAAGATTGAGAGATTATCAGTCTTCCTGGTGTGACACACTGAAGGGTACAGATTGGGATATGGATGATCTTGGTAAACCTTTCCGTGAAGGTCCAAGCTAGAGAAAGCGCCTCTGCAGTGTCGCCCGTGTAAAAGGGTACAGGTTTCTACACACTCGTGTTTGAGGTCCTGCCTCTGACAGGATGAGGCGTTGGGCGAATTAGTTGTCCTTGCTGAAACTTTGGTCGGCTCGCCCTGAGCAAGTTACTCTGCACGCTCTGAGCCGCATTTCTCTCATTCGGGTTAGTGCGAGACCTAAAGGCACTAACGGGTACCTATATTTAGCATTGTTCCTGTCCCCCAAATATGTTACCCAAGAGCTTTGAAAAGCAAAAGAAAGTCTGGAGGAGGGGACTTGGAGTCACTGATGGAGGGGACCTGGAGTTCCTCCTAGCCGGTGGAGGACGAAGAAGTAACTACAGTTTGCAGTGGGGAGCAGCTGCCTAAACAGATAGTCTCTAAGAACCAGAGATACATGCTGTGCTGTCTTTTCTAGCATATTATAATATTTCTAAAGTTAGGCCACAGCTTAAATCTATATGTACACTTAATATTTATTTCCTTCCTTCCTTCCTTTTAAATAGGTTCCACACCCAGCATGGAGCCCAAAGCAGGACTTGAATTCATGACCCTGAAACTAAGACCTGAGCTGAGATCAAGAGTCGGACCCTTAACTGATTGAACCATCCAGGAGCCCCAATACAGTATTTATTTCAACATGTTTGGATCTCTCTCTCTCTCTCTCTCTTTTTATTTTTTGAAGATTCCATTTATTTATTTGACAGAGAGAGACACAGTGAGAGAGGGAACACAAGTAGGGGGAGTGGGAGAGGGAGAAGCAGGCTTCCTGCTGAGCAGGGAGCCCAATGTGGGGCTCGATCCCAGGACCCTGGGATCATGAGATGAGCCAAAGGCAGATGCTTAACCACTGAGCAACCCGGGCGCCCCTTGGATCTCTTTATGGCTGTTATTTTCTTTTAATTTTATTGCATTGCCACCAGTGACTATGGCTTGATTTCTGTTTTGAATTGTAGTGTATTTTGTTTGGTTCCTAAATGTTCAAAACTAGTATATCTTCCTGGCGTTTTATAATTCTATTAATATGGAATGTTTCACATTACCTTTTATTGCTTTTTGCGGTAAGCTCCATTTCCCCCATTACCAGAACTGTTAGTATTGTAATACTGTATATTTTCCGCTGTCAATATTGTTAGCCTCCTTGTATCATTTTCTTTTGGGTTTATCTCCTTATAAATCGCATATCCAGCATTTGTCTTATTTTACCCAGGCTCTCTGTCGTCAGTTGAATTTCACTCATTCATGCCATGACTTCTGCTATGTTTGGGCTTACTCCAGACACCTGAGTTTGTACCTTAAATTGACCATTTTTTCTTCTAAGTATATTATCTTTCTTTCTTTCCAACTATGTCAGACAGATTCTAAGGTGCAGCCACATCATCCGCTCTTCGTCCTACTCACACCTTCGGGTAATCGTCTTCCCTGGACTGTGAACGAGCTTCTCGGTTGCTTCTTTTTTTTTTTTTTTAAGACTTTATTTATTTATTAGTCAGAGAGAGAGAGAGCGAGCACAGGCAGAGAGGCAGGCAGAGGCAGAGGCAGAGGGAGAAGCAGGCTCCCTGCCGAGCAAGGAGCCCGATGTGGGACTCGATCCCAGGACGCCGGGATCATGACCTGAGCCGAAGGCAGCTGCTTAACCAACTGAGCCACCCAGGCGCCCCTTCTCGGTTGCTTCTAAGCAGCGGAATGGGGCGAAGGTGGTGAGAGGGGACTCCCGGGGTTACCTCACTCGCTCGTCAGACTCCGTTCGGTATTAGACTCACTCGCTCCAGAGACTCTTCATGACTCTGAATGGATCATTTAGACACAGCTTACACTGGATTGGATATTTAATAATTTTCTCTCCCAAGAAATAAGAGGGAGGTCAGAATAATTTTAGGTTAAAATAAAAAAAAAATGTGTGTTGGGGCACCTGGCTGGCTCAGTCAGTGGAGCACGGGACTCGACCTCCGGGTTGAGAGTCTGGGCTGCATGGTGGGTGTGGGGGTTCCTTACAAATAAGATCTTGGGGTGGGGCGCCGGGGTGGCTCAGTGGGTTAAACCCTCTGCCTTCGGCTCAGGTCATGGTCTCATGGTCTCAGGGTCCTGGGATCCAGCCCCGCATCAGGCTCCCTGCTCATCAGGGAGTCTGCTTCTCCCTCTCCCGCTCCCCCTGCTGCTGTTCCCTCTCTCACTGTCTCTCTCTTTGTCAAATAAAGAAATAAATAAAATCTTTAAAACAAATAATATCTTAAACAAACACACACTGTGTTGTACCATGTAGTGTTATTTTATTGCTGGGAAATTGGCCGGACATAAGTATACATCAATGGTGTAACGAATGTGTTACGGTACAGCCTTATGATGATTTATTTATTTATCTGAGAGAGAGAAAGACAGCGTGGGGTGGAGGGGCAGAGGGAGAGGGAGAGAGAGTTCGAAGCTGACTCTGAGCTTAGCACAGAGCCTGAAGCAAGGTCTCCATCTCACAGCCCCGAGACCATGACCTGAGTGGAAACCGAGAGTCATTCGCTTAACCGCCTAAGCCACCCAGGCACCCCTGAGCTGTGATTTTCTTTTAAATAAAATGTGTATCATTAATTTGACCATATGCAGTTTTAGATGAAATCATTTTTTATGTCATTCATACCAGTAATATTCATTTTGACTTTGATAAAAGACTGATAATTTGTATTCTTTCTCGGAAAATCTTTGAGAAAATAATGAACTTCTTGATCATTCAGGATTCTTCCATTCTTCTAGATCGTCTAATACTTGGCCAGTCTAATTTCTGCACATACGTAGGTCAGTTTCTATATGATACAACAACTCAACAACTGTCCGCACTATGGCTAGTACAAAGAACCAATAGTGGTGTATGAGAATACTTGGAATGTCCAAAATGACAGAGTCAAGGTGTCCTGCTTCAGTAACAAAATTATAAGGTAAATAATAAAATTTCCTTTGCAATTTAGGAACCAAATACCAAAAGCAAACTAAAAGAGCTTAAGTGAGTGTTACATCTCTCTAAAACTAGAAAAAAAAGTAAATACCACTGTTGGCACACAAAACAAAATAGAATGAACTAGCACAAAAATGTTATAAATATCACTGTAGAGTATGCAGTCTTCTTGGAGAGCACAATAGGTATACAATTATATACTTCGAGAAATGTACAACAAAGAATTAATTACTCCAATCCAAAGGAATGAAAAATACGGTACAGAGCTATTTATAGTCTTCATTACAAAAACAAGATTCTAAAAAAAAAACAAGATTCTGAAACTCCAAATGGTAACCATGACCTTCTAAAATGGTGGAATGTTTACAAGAACATACACTTTTCATGAAGATTTATTTTTTCACAGTCAACGTTCATTTACATTTCCCCACATTTACACTAACTTTCTTTCATTCCTTTTTGTAACATGGGCCTTTTCTCTGGGATCACTTATTTTCTACATTTAGTTTAAGCTTTAAAATTTCCTTTAGTGAAAACATCCTCATGTGTTAGTTTTTTTCTTTCAGAAACTATCTTAATTTCATCTCAACCTTGAAAACTTTTTGGCTGACAGAGAATTCTTGGGCATAGTTATTCCCGTTTGACCTATTGGACGAACCATCTACTGTTGACTGGCTGCCGTTTTCCCCATTCTGAAGTCAGCTCTATGCCTCACTGTCACTCCTGTGGAAACAGTACTTCTTCTCTCCCCCGTTGCTTGTTATTTTACTCTCTCATTCGTTATTTTTCATATTTTTAAGGGAAAATTTCAAAACATACACTAGACTAGAGATAATCATAAAATAGACTGATGTACCCATCACCCACTTAAAAAAATTATCAGTGTTATTCCTATCTTGTTTTTTTTCTGTAGTTTTCTTTCTATGATAATACTATATACCATATCATTTTAGCATAAATATTTTTTGTATGTATCTCTAACAGGTAAAAACTTTCTTTAAAAGTTAACTACATACGGGACGCCTGGGTGGTTGGTTAAGCGGCTGCCTTCGGCTCAGGTCATGATCCCAGCGTCCTGGGATCGAGTCCCACATCGGGCTCCTTGCTCAGCGGGGAGCCTGCTTCTCCCTCTGCCTCTGCCTGCCACTCTGTCTGCCTGTGCTCGCTCCTGCGTGCTCTATCTGACAAATAAATAAAGGATCTTTTTTTTTATAGATTTTATTTATTTATTTGTCAGAGAGAGAGCAGGAGCGAGCATAGGCAGAGAGGCAGGCAGAGGCAGAGGGAGAAGCAGGCTCCCCGCTGAGCAAGGAGCCCGATGTGGGACTCGATCCCAGGACGCTGGGATCATGACCTGAGCCGAAGGCAGCCGCTTAACCAACTGAGCCACCCAGGTGTCCCTATCTGACAAATAAATAAATACAATCTTTAAAAAAAAAGTTAACTACATACTATTGTGATGTCCATATTTTAATTTTCCTTAATGTGTGTGCGTGTGTTGTTGTTGTTCTGTTTGTTTCAGGGAGGGAGGGAAAGAGAACATCTCAAGCAGGCTCATTGCCCAGTGCGTGAGCACAAAGCAGGGCTCCATCTCACAACCCCAAGATCGTGACCTGAGCCAAAATCAGGAGTCAGACGCTTAACCAACTGAGCCACCCAGACTCCCCTTTAATGTGTTTTAAAACTGTCTTGTCATAGTAATAGTTCAAGTCTGTTTCAAATAGAGCTATATCATTTGTATTGGATGGATTTGTCTTTTTTTAGTAACAGCTTTAGAGAGATATAATTCGTATAGTTTATAACTCATATCATTTAAAATTCATCTTTTAAAATGTATAATTTAATGGTTTGTAATCTGTTCACAGAATTGTGCAATCATCACCACTTTAGAAGTTTTTCTTCACTCAAAAAATGAATCCCATGATAGCGGGCATGCCCTCCATCTTCTCCTAGCCCCTGAACAACTATTAACCCATTTTTGGTCTCCATGGACTTGCATATTTTGGACATTTCATATAAATGGAGTCATATACATGTGACCTTGTGTGTCTAGCGACTTTCACTTATCATGATGTCAAGTTTCATCACACACCATATGTATCCGGGCCTCATTACATTTTATGGCCAAATAATATTCCATCATATAGATATGCCACATTTTGTTCATCCATTCATCATTTGATGAACATTTGGATTGTTTCCACTTTTTGGCACTTATGAATAATGTTACTATGAATATTTAAGCACAAGTTTTTATACTTAAAAATTTGGGTATAAATACAATTCTGGGTATAAATTTAAGAATGAAATTGATGGTGGGGCACCTGGGTAGCGCAGTTGGGTAAGCATCCGACTCTTGGTCTAAGCTCAGGTCGTGATCTCAGGGCTGTGAGGTTGAGCTCCGGGTTGGGCTCCACGCTCAGCCTGGAATCTCGCCCTGAGATCATGACCTGAGCCAAGGGAAGACACTTAACTAACTAAGCCACCCAGGTGCCCATCTCTTCCTTTTCTTATAGGAACCAGGTCTACCAGATTAGGGCCCTATCCTTATGACTTCATGTAACCCTAATTACCTCCTTAAAGGTCCTATTTCCAAATGCAGTTAGGGGTTAGGGCCTCAATATATGAATTTTGGTGAGGGAACACAATTTAGTCCATGATAGCTTGTATTTCTAGTTTGTTCAGTATTTTGGTATTGTTGTTGTGTTTGTGGTTTTTTGTTTGTTTTTTTTTTAAATCATGGAAGGGCATTGGATTTTGTCAGTTGCTTTTCTGCAACTATTGAAGTTATCATGTAGTTTTTGTTCTTTAGTATATTAAAAAATGGTATGCTTAAAAAAAATGGCATGTTGGGGCACCTGGGTGGCTCAGTTGGTTAAGCCTCTGCCTTCAGCTCAGGTCATGATCTCAGGGTCCTGGGATCGAGCCCCGAATCGGGCTCTCTGCTCAGTGGGGAGCCTGCTTCCTCCTCTCTCCCTCTCTGCCTTCCTCTCTGCCTACTTGTGATATCTGTCTGTCAAATAAATAAAAATCTTTAAAAAATTTTTCTTAAAAAAAATGGTATGTTATACTGGCATTGGTTTTTAGATGTTAAACCAACCTTGCATTCCTGGGAAAAATTCCACTTGGCCATAGTGTATAATCCTTTTTTATGTTGCTAGATTCTCTTTCCTAGAATTTTTTTTTGAGAGTTTGTCTGTGCCTATCCATAAGAGATATTAGATCTGTAGTGTTTTTGTTATATCTTTTTCAGGTTTTGATATCAGGGTAATACTGTCTCAGAATAAGTCAGAAAGTGTTATTTCCTCTTTTTTGTTTTGGAAGAGTTTATGAAGGATTGGTGTTAATTCATTTTTGGGGGGAGTTGTTAATTCTTTAAACATTTTAATAAAATACATCAGTGAAGTATGTGGTGTTGGGTTTTTCTTCATAGAAAGTTTTTTTTTTAAGATTTTATTTATTTATTTGACACAGAGAGGGAGATCACAAGGAGGCAGAGATGCATGCAGAGAGTGAGGGGGAAGCAGGCTCCCTGCTGAGCAGAGAGCCCGATGCAGGGCTCGATCCCAGGACCCTGAGATCATGACCTGAGCAGAAGGCAGAGGCTTAACCCACTGAGCCCCCAAGATGCCCCCATTTTTTTTAATTTAAAAATTTTATTTTAAAGTAATCTCTACCCCCAATGTGGGGCTTGAACTCATGATCCCAAGATCAAGAGTTGCATGCTCCAGCAACAGAGCCAGCCAAGCACCCCTCTTCATGGAAGGTTTTAAATAATTATTAATTCAATCCATTGTTTAATTTGTCTATTTTTTCTTCTGTAGTTTCAGTAGTTCTTATCCTTCTAGGAATTTGTTCATTTCACCTAGATATCTAATTTGTTGGCATACAATTGTCCACTGTATCCCCTTAAAAGGAAGTTACAACATCATAAAGCCCTCTTTTCTGAGATTCAGTCATTTAAAAAAAAATGCACCTTGTTTGTTACAAGACATTATTTTCAGAGTTCTAGAAAAGTGGAATTTGACGGTTTTTGCCACTGTTCTCATTGTTTTTACAGTGAAGTGAAATTTTGGATGCCCTCACTCCGCTGTTCTGGAAGTGCTTCTGACTAATGAGTCTGTTGAATATCTACTCATATATGTGTTTAGCTAAAAAAGAATTTAATAATGTCTATTTTAGTACCTTACACCCTCCAGGAGAGCTGGAAAGTCACATTTGGGAACTCTCATCCAGCAACGATTTCCAAATCACACCCCAGAACTGGCTCCAGAAAGATGCTTCCGTTTCTGCTGCTGCTCCTGCTGTACACAGACGCTGCTGCTTCCAACACTGGCCTTATCCACGCTAGAAACTGAATGCTGCTGCTAGAACCTTAGTAGCTCCATTAAGGAGGTAGCTGCCACCAAGGCTGCCCCCTGTCTTAACACCGACTCCACTAAATCAATTTGATTCACTAGTTCCTGTCTCCAAGTCTAGTGTAGGAGAATTCTGATTGACAGGCCACACGTCTATGCTCTGGCTCTACCAAAGCTCAGATGAGTGTTAGCACTTGCTTCTCATCAAGACTCGCAGAAGAATTCTCCAGACATGGGAAGGCTGTGTCCATTCTGCATATAACACATACAGTGTCATAATTAAGACAAAATTATTTCCACCGTAAATGCTCGCTTGCCATGATAAATCTTGCTTTCCACAAGTCTTCTTTAACCTTAGAACCACCTCACTGCACACTTTTTTTCATGTCATTTATTTGTTGAAGAAGAAATGGAACATTCTAACTGTCGAGTTCTCCATATTCTAGATTTGAATGTTTGCATTCTTTTTTTAAAGACTTATTTATTTATTTATTTGAGAGACAGAGAGAGAGAGGGCGCGCGCACAAATTGGGGGAGGGACACAGGGAGAGGGAGAGAATCTCAAGTAGACTCCTCAATGAGCATGGAGCCTGACGTGGGGCTCGATCCCATGACCCTGAGATCATGACCTGAGCCAAAATCAAGAGTCAGTTGCTCAACCACCTGAGCCACCCAGGCGCCCCTGGACGGTTGCGTTCTCCTGGTAGTTTAACATGTGCCTCTATTTCTTGTATTTCCTGCTTACTGGTAGTTGGATCTGGATTTAGCTACTTGGAAGGTTTTTCTCTTTTTTTAAAGTTCGATGCATTTTATTGTATGGAAATGACATCTAAAACGCATCTCCATTTAAAAAAGCAAAAACAAAACAAAGAAACAAAAAAGCCAGGGGAAAAGGAGAAAAAAATTGCAGATGGCGGGTCCTGTAGTCAGAAAATTAAATTGAGCTTCGTGCCAGTGACAGCTCCTACTGCGCCATTCTGCGGCACAGGCTTTAGATCCAGAAGTAATTTGTCTTCGGTGCCTTGGGTGCGCGGCGGACGCCTTGGGCTCTGTCGTATGTCCACTAACACGTTTCCTGAGACCGTCCCCAGCGTTTCCCCCGACGTTAGCCCTCCTGGGCGTTTGTGCCGCAGGAGCGGAGCGGGCGGGCAAGGTCAGGTCCAACGAGGGGCGGTGAGGACGCGGAGCTTCCAAAAGCCGGGAGCCGTCCGCAGGGGCTGCAGGACGGAGCGTGCGGCTCCGCGGGGACACGCGCTCCCCCGCCGGGACACGCGGGACACCCGTCTGCATGCGCGCGACAGCAGGTGGCTTCCACAGGCTGCAAACGAACCAGCGAGGGCCGTCCGCGCACATCCGTTGAGCTCCGTGTCGCCGAGGCCGTGGCTGGCCCCCGGCCGCCTTCCCCCCCGTCTTCTCGTTGCCGAGGCCCCTGAGCCTGACCGGACGTCGCCGCCCACGGAGGAGGCCGCGCGTCCCGCCTCCCTCCCGCGCAGAGCGGCCGCCCTGGCCCGAGGGACTCGAGGCCCTGCCCTTGGAAAGGAAGCAGCGTTGTTTGCTCCCCCGGCGGGCTGTGGACCGCGCGGGCCCTCGGGCACGGTCAGCACCCAGCGCCGGCCGAGCAAGACGGAAGGAGCCCGAGGTCCCGGTGGCGTCGTGCCGCGGACCCGCCGCGGAGCGCGCGGCCAGAGGAGCAACCGTCGAGGGCCGTCTCTGCTCCGGCCGCAGCCTGCGGCTCGGCCTCGTTCCCGACGCGCGGGAGGGACGCGGGAGGGAGGCCGCGAAGGGCTCCAGCGGCCCCGAGCAGTCAGAGCGCTTGGGCAGAGGACGGCGGGCGCCCACCCGCGACGAGCCCCGGCCGCCGGCCCCGCGGCCGCGAGCCCAGTGGAGCCCCGGCCGGACGTGCGGTCTGCGGGCCGGGCTGGGCGTCGCGGTCCCCCCGCGGTTCCCGGGTGCGGGGCCGCCCAGAAAACTGCGGGGCTCGCGGAGCGCCCGGCCGCGTGACTGTGCCCTCTGCCCCAGAAGGTCCCCGGCTGGTGGCGCAACTCCGCCCCAGCCCTGCTGGCCCCGCAGTCCGGAGGAGCCCCGAGCTGCCCCCTGCGCACGCGGGGGCCGGCGCCGGCAGGAAGGCCAGGGAGGCCCTTCTCGAAGGGCGCCGGGTCGTGGGCGGCACATCGCTTCCCAGCCCGGCCGCGGGTGCCAAGGGTCGCGGCAGCTGTGCGGCAGGTCTCAGGCCACGGCGAGTGTCCTTGCTCCGCCGCCGCAGCTCCCGGCGAGGGGCTGCACGGTCTGGGCCCGCTCCTGCCCTCGGCCGCAGGCCTGGGGGGCCCCGCGCTGCAAGGGTGGCGGGTGCGAAGGCGCGAATCGCGGTGTCCCCGGCCGCCCGCAGGAGTGAAGCCCCGGATGCAAGGTTCTGTCGAGAAGGGTTTTCTCTCTGTTGTGAACATTCTAGGCTCGCCGCCCTGTATCTCTGCGCAGATTTCTCGGCCATCCCGCCCGCGGGGGCCCTGCTCACCTTCCCAGGGGGCTGCTCTGGGACACTCCTGACTCTCCATCTAGAACCCCGGTAAACAGCGCGCCTGGGTGGCTCAGTGGGTTAAAGCCTCTGCCTTCAGCTCAGGTCATGGTCCAGGGTCCTGGGATCGAGCCCCACGTCGGGCTCTTTGATCTGCGTGGGGCCTGCTTCCTCCTCTCTCTCTGACTACTTGTGATCTCTGTCAAATAAATAAACAAAATCTTTAAAAATAAAAAAAATAAAACTCCAGTAAACATGTTATACTACCTGCTGGAATTTTCATGTCACTGGTCCTGCATGACAATTCTCATGTTTTTGTCTTTCCATGCTGAATTTTGGAAAGTATCTTCTCATCTGTCCTTCAGTTTACTAATTCTTTTTTTTTTTTTAAGATTTTATTTATTTGTCAGAGAGAGAGAGCACAGGCAGAGTGGCAGGCAGAGGCAGAGGGAGGAGCAGGCTCCCTGCCGAGCAAGGAGCCCGATGTGGGACTCGATCCCCGGACGCTGGGATCATGACCTGAGCCGAAGGCAGCCGCTCAACCGAGCCACCCAGGCGTCCCCAGTTTACTAATTCCTAACTCTGCCTACTCTGTTTACTAATTCTTAACTCTACCTACTCTGTTTTTAGACCCATCTTTAGTTTTTTAATTTCATTTGTTTTATTTGTATAAATTCTGTTTGATTCATCAGATGTACTGTGTTTTTTTTTAAGATTTTATTTATTTATTTGACAGAGAAATCACAAGTAGGCAGAGAGAGAGGAGGAAGCAGGCTCCCCACCAGAGAGCCCGATGCAGGGCTCCATCCCAGGACCCTGAGATCATGACCTTAGCCGAAGGCAGAGGCTTAACCCACTGAGCCACCCAGGCGCCCAAGAACCGACATTTCTGCCTAAGACATTCTCTTTTCTCATGGCAACATATGGAGCTAATAAACTGTGACCATCGTTCTAACCAAGTTACACTAGGAATTTGCATACCTTTCCCAGAAGTACCAACAGTGATTAATGCCTGTGTATTTCCTGGCTGTGTCTGCTTGTTTCTGCTAAAGGCAGAGGAGTGAGATTTGCCTCCCCCCCCCCCCCCCCCCGCCCCATGTCCTTAATGAAGTAAGAGGATGATTTCATCGAGGGGCAAATACTTACAAGCAGGAGAATTGAAAGATTCAGATTAAACAACACTCGCCTGGTAGTACTGTGGATCTTGGTTATGGTAAGTGGCAAATCTCTGTACCTGCCACTAACACCAAGACCCTCCTCTCTTAGGGGGTCAAGATGAAAGAAAAGAAAGAAAACAAAGGAAGAAAGGAAGAGCGGGGAGGGAGGGAGAGAAAGACAGACGGAGTAAGAAAGAGAGGAAGGAAGGAAGGACGGACCCTGCTGTCGGCAGAGAACTGGAGATGAGATGATGTTCCTGTTTGTCATTGTGTTAGATGGGGAATGGAAGAAAATTACATTCTCCTGATGTCTGTATCTTAGTGTCCTAAAACCTCACGCTAACAGCAATTAAAATAACTTTAAAAGAATAAGGAAGACCTAGGCCAGGGTGAAGTTTTTTAGTTTTGACAGTCTCTTAAGTCCTAGTTTACATGGAACGTAACTAAAGAATAAATATATGAAAAACAGAAGTATATGTTTAAAATGAGATCAAAGGTATAATTTGGAGGCCTTTTCATTCTGAAGTCATTCAAAGCATTTTAAAAAATTTGAATTGGGGTGCCTGGGGGCTCAATCAAGTGTCTGTTTGCCTTCAGCTCAGGGGCCTGGGATTGAGCCCCATATTGAACTGCTTCAGACCCCCCCCACCCCAGCTCAGTGAGGGAGCCTGCTTCTCCCTCTCCCAGCTTGTGCTCTCTCGCTGTCAAATCAGTAAATCTTTAAAAATTTTTAAAAAACTTGAATTGTATCCATACTACATTTTAAAGTAGTATGGATAACTACCTTATAGTTACAGTTTAGTACGGGTAACTATATATTTATTTTAAAATATTAAAAAAAAAACTTTTCCCCAGAATATGTAATGTACTCAAAACTGCACTTTGTTTCTCCTTATTTCCAATAATGTGGTGAGTATAGTGCTAAAGTCCTAGATAGTAGTAATGAAAATTCTTAAGACTTACTTTCAATATTTTAAGTCTGATAGAAATATTTTTAAAAATCTGGACAAGCTAATGAAGATTCTTTGGTTTTAGCTGGCATCGTAGCTTGGTGATATGATGCCAATTATCATACCGTGGGAAATTTTGATTGACAACCGTGTTTTTTTTTTAAGATTTTAAATAATCTCTACACCCAACTTGGGGCTTGAACTTAGAATCCCGAGTTCAAGAGTTGCATGTTTTGGGGCGCCTGGGTGGCTCAGTGGGTTAAAGCCGCTGCCTTCAGCTCCAGTCATGATCCCAGGGTCATGGGATCGAGCCCCACGTCAGGTTCTCTGTTCTGCGGACAGCCTGCTTCCTCCTCTCTCTCTCTGCCTCTCTGCCTACTTGTGATCTCTGTCTGTCGGATAAATAAGTAAAATCTTAAAAAAAAAACCAAACATTAAAAAAAAAAAAAAGTGTTGCATGTTTTACCAACTGATCCAGCTAGATGCCCTATGTGGATTTTTTATAGAAACTTCTTTTTCATACTTTTAAATTTTTTTAAAACTTTTTTTAAACTTTTATAGAAACATTACATCATAAGCAATGTATTTGATAAATATATAGCCATTCAAAACACAATCCGGGGGGGCCTGCGTGGCTCAGTCAATTAGGCATCCAACTCCTGATTTTGGCTCAGGTCATTATCTCAGGATTGTGAGATAAGCCTCCCGCAAGGGGCTCTGGGCTGGGTGTGGTGCCTGCTTGAGATTCTATCTCCCTGACCTTCCCCTGTGCTCTCTCTCAAAAAAAGAAACACAAACAAAACAAAAAACCCCCAATAATAAACAAAATGAAAACAACAACAAAAAAACCGAGTCTGTGAAGGGATATATTTAAATGGTGTCCTGGTAATGAAAGTTGCAACTACCCTAAGATACCACCTTTGCGCAACCTCAAGGATAGGAAACTCAATACATTTTAGTCCATTACCATTAAAGCCAACAACCTCAAGAGCCTTTTAAACTAGATGGCTTTCAAAGATAATTTCTCCGAAAACTATACTTAAAATATATATAGACATTCATCTTTTGGGGGGTCAAAATACATTTTTGGTTAGATTCTCAAGATATAACCACTAGAATACATAAGGAAACTTGTCTACAAATAGTGTTTCTCATGTATTTCTCATTTTGTGTTGGCCTTTGATAAACTCAAACCTTAAAACATTATTTGAAATTTCTACATTTTAAGTAACAAATCAGAGTAAACAGAATATCCTTTTTCAAACTACAACTCAGTCCCAACACCCTCTGAGATGGAGATGTACCCCCATTTTGGGGGAGGTATCTTTTTAAAGATTTTTTAAAAGTAATCTCTACCCAGTATGGGGCTCAAACTTAAAACACCGAGATCAAGACACATGCTCCACTAAGCCAACCAGGTGCCTGAGGGGTAAAACCTCTTAAATATTTGAATACTCCAATAAAACCAGATTAAGCTACCACTTAAACATAGATCAAGTTTTCAGAATGTACTTTACGTGTAATCCCAGGAAAGCACTATGCTCTACCCTTTATAAAAAGCAGTGGTTGAGAAGTCAAAGGTGAATTTTTATTTCTCGCCATTCAACCAAAATCCATTGAAATTCCACATCAAATTAAACTATTTCAAGACAAAAATACAAAACCCCAACTAACCCTAAAACAACCCATATTTTTATGACAGTACTTTTGAATGACTTCATAGAAAAGGTAACAGAAAAATTGGCAGTACACCTGCAGTGTCCTTGAATCACTTTTAATCACTGAAACTTAGCATCCTGTGGTTGACATCCTATCAAAAATCTTCATAAAAGGTAGTGATGAAATCTTCAGGTATTAAAAATTAAGTACTAAAATTTACAATTAGCAAGAAACCAGTCCCTGTCACCATTCTGAAAGCCACATCAGGGAATGGAATAAAAGCTCTGCTTATCTGTGTCAGTATCCCAAGACATCTTAATAATCTTACAAATATAACTATGAGACCACAGAATATTGGTGAAATTAGTAGTTTCTATTAGGATGAGGAACACCACACAGAACTCGGTCGAAAACCATTCAGGAAGCACATTTAACAAGAACACAGGCTATTTATGTCTTAAGGACCTCAGAATTTCCACCTTCACGCCTTTGTCCTATTACTTAGTTCTAAATACTGGGATGACACCCTGATAATTTTATTGTCCAACCAAATGAAGTTCTAAGGCTTAGGCTTGCTATATTTAAAATTTACATCAGTTGGCATTCATAGAGCCTAAAAATTTGAATTTATAGGGTCCAAAGCCCCTTGGGGGGAAAAAAAACAAACGCATTCTTACTTCCAGTTCTTTGTAATTCTCAATCATCTATAGATGTAGTGTATTTCTCCAGTCATATATATATCAAGACTTGATTGAGAAGTTTGGATTTTGTTTAAAAAGCCTTTATTCATTTTTGATCAGGGAAAGGACAATCTCAATGTCAACTTCTCACCTAATCATAAATTTGAAAACAGGATTCACTGCCCTAGAGACACTGCACCTACAGACTTTGACAATGTAACTTAAAATCAAAATCTCCCTCCTTCCCTAAGGTTGCATGTCGATATAATGAACAGTCCCTTGCAATAACCAACATTGGTACTTGGCCTAGGTTTAAGGTCAAATAGCAAAACAGGAGCAAAAGGAGGCCAAGTGCATTGTAACTTGAGAGCCAGCAAGTACAAACATCATTGAACAGAGAAAAGTTGCAGGCACCAAATGAAACAAAAGGCAGGTTCATCAGCATAAAAAATTAACATTTGGTTGAAGGTGAGGTCAACTACCAGGCATCTGAGTATGTATGCCAATCCTAGAGCTTCTAGAGCTTAATGTGGAACCACAGAAAACAGAACTTAACAACCTTAAATCCAACTACACTGAATGTAAAATTCAAAACTTGGGTTTACCCAGGAAATTATCCCAAATCTAGAGCTAAAACTGCTTTGTGATACACCAGGAAGAAGTTTTAATGACTCAGTCACTTAGATTTGCGTTGACATACGTAAACGTAAAGTATACTCCCCCCATTACTCCTTCCTATGTCTGAATTTGGCTACGCTTAACTACCCCGCTCATGCAACAATGCGTTAAAAATGATGAAATCTACCACCATGACTTTTTCTAAGAACTCACACCACATTAACAGTTAACACCCAATATAGCTTCCTAAAAAGGCCCCACGAGCAAACATCCCGCTCAGCTTGGAGCTTGCTGGGACACCACCAGAATGCAACTGTATTTCCGCAGCCACTACTTCAAATACCTCAACCTAACTTTTGCTCAAATTTTAACCACCTACCTTCTGCCAAAATGCTTGTTAAAATTTGTTTTTGATACTCAAACTGTAGCTTCTTAACAGGGCCTTTTGCCTGGGTATATCTGGACATTTTAATCAAGAAAACAATTAAAGTCAGGGTATTATGATTAGCCAAAGCTCTAACATGCCACACTGATCCTGATTTAGCCTATGTCTAATGGCTTCCCAGAGACAGGAACGAAGCACAATCTTTTCTATTCATGAAAGGAGCTACCAACATGCTTTGGGCCAAAAAGGTGCACTTTACCAAGACAGTCCAGAAGAGATTCATGGTCTGCTAGAGAACCTCCACTACTGACAAACCTATGACAAGGCCTCCAGATACACAAAGAACACTAAAGGTGCGACAAAAATCTCTTTTAGCAGGGAAATGAAGCCTTAGAGGATAGCATACATCTAACAAAAATGGGAAACAGGGGGACACTGTAGCTGGCTATTCATAAAGGACCACAGTTTCTTCCTATGGACCAATACTCCCTACAAAATAAACTGTGCCTTAATTATTGCTTATTTTAAATTACACTTTTACAGAGCTATTTAGTACCTGACGCAGAAAAACAATCACATAAGGAAGCATTTATTTGAGGTTTAACATGAAATCATACAAATAAAATTTGTATAAACACAAATCCACATCGAGTCATAACACAGATAGCAAAAGACAAAGTAAAAACAAAGAAAACTAATTGGCGGCTATATACAGTTGGACACAGTTGTGTCTTGTACACTAGAAAGTCTTTTACAAAATAATCATCTTAGATCAACAGAAGACCAATCTTCAATGTCGTCCTGCAAGATGGGTTAACTTTAGCAATTTCCTCCTAAAAACAAAAACAAAATAGCAATTAGATTTGTGCAACTCAGAAAGCTTTCAAAGGTCCACTTTCATGAATTGTTTTAAGTCCTCAATTTATTCTTTTCTTCAATAATTAAAGATCACATGCATATTCAATGGCAAAATGTAATTTGGGTCATTAATAAATTCACCCTGGAGTTCCCAAATGATAGTTAACTTAGTTAAGGAATTGGGGAATGCAATCTTCCCATTTCACAGGTTAAACTGTGCTAGATTAAGGTCTACTAGAAGTACCTCTAGTAAGCCAAAAAATACTCTTATAAAAGTGAATTTCTAATAGGCTTTTATATTTTAAGAAAACAAATTGCTTTGTGCATATGATCTTTAATTTATATCCCAGATTTTAAAGTTCTTGTTTTGGTTTGTAGATTTCACTATTAGCTATAAAAAGAAAAAGCAAGCATTAAATCTTAAAGAATGAACACTTAAAATGAGGCTCCACAATTGAAATACAACACTAAACAGAAGACCAAAATGATTAAGCTGTAAAAAGGCATTTATGTACTTTAACTCCTGTAAAAAACCATTTAAGTTAAGTTTAGACACTTAATCTTCAAAAAGATTAAAAAAGAAGCCAAAGTCTGAAGTTTTCCACTTTAATCTTTACGCTGGTACATGAAGTTGGAAGAGACCATACCACAGGACAGCGTTTTCTGGTGTATGCCTTGCGCTCTGCCCGCAACGTGCGACCCCCAGAGATAGACGTGGTCAGGGTGACACACGGCCTGCAATGAAGTTCCCGCTGGCGGGTACAAACAAGGTATAATGTCAGAGTTAGAAGACAACATTCTTGTTTTCCTTAAGTTGTACCCATTTCAGTACTTTACCTGTTAATAGTTCTAAAAAAGTTTAATTATTCCTCTAGACCACCTGGTACACAAAGCAAACAGAAAAACTCTTAAGTTTTTCTGTAATACTAAAGAAAGTGAGATAAGACTTTAAAGTTAAAGATCTATAGACACTTTAGGCAAAACAGGTTCATAAAGCAATTAAAAAGTTAACAATTTAGTAAAAACAGACTACATAATATTTTGTTTTTACTTCTTTTTCATTTGTCTATTGATCTTTAAATTAAATTAGACATTTCCACTGGTTTCTTGTACTCTTACACACACCTGTGTTCTCCAACATCCTCCTTTAGTACGGCTGGTAATTGTTTTGGTGATTGCCACCCCCTCGAGATGCCTTGCCGTAAGTGCTCTGTTGGCCTATTTTGAAAACACAAAAAAATTCTATTAAGATATAGTTTTGCTATAAAATGGTTTCATTATAAATACTTTAAAAAACTATTAAACATGTACAACTTTGCATGCCAAATGTTAAAATATCAGGCATCTTAGTCATCATAGTCAGAGATCACATATTCTACAACATTTTTAATAACCAAAATTTTTACATTCATATAATTACCCGATGACTATCAAATGCCTAAAAACTTAACTCCAAACACTTCAAGGATGTAAAGAAAAGCCACACACAAAACAATTTCAGAACGGGACTGTACTTTAACATGTAATTTTAATACCACTGGTTTATGAAATTAAGTTAAATATTCTTACCACTGTAGTCTGCATATCCCTGTCCATATCCATAGTTCCCATAGTTATACCCAGTATAATCATAGCCGCCATAGCCACTATAGTTTTGATCACCACCATAGGCACTATTGTAATTTCCATATCCTTGATCATAATAGTTATTAAATCCTTGGTTCCAGTTTTGGCCCTGACCTGAAACAATGCACAATGATTGTTAGATAACAACTTCTGACCCCAATCCTACCACAAAATGTTGTATTCCTGTCCCTCATTCTGAAAAACTGAAACAGGTGAACGGACATCTATGTAATTATCTGAGAAAAATTACTCCAGCTGTCATAAAAGGGGACAGAAATCCAACTGTGCCAATTATCAAACTTCCTAAATGTAATGGAAAAATCAGAAAAAGTGAAAACAGGTATGCTGTTTTTTAAAACAAGCACTCCTGCCCCCAAAACCTAGCATGCCATGGTGTTACCACCTAACTGTAACTACATTAAATTGGTATTATCTTCCCATTAAAAGAACACTGTCAGTGGCTATTCTCGGAAGATGTGAAAACCAGTGAACTAACAAAAACCCACTTCACTAACTTGAGCATTCTATGTTGGAAATCTGCTTTATTTTCTTCTGGGCTTATTCCTATTGAGCAGTTTACAGCTTAAACCACGGAGTCATTTTCAAAGGATTAAGTTACAAAGAATTACGCCTCACCTCGACCACGACCCCTAGTACCACCTCGTCCACCAGCTGCAGCACCTCTTCCTCCTTTTTGTTGCTGCTGTTGCTGCCTGTATACCTCTTTGGGTTGTGCAACTTTGATTTCACACTGTAAACACATGAGAAAATTTCTTTTACTGCAGTGTCAAGCCATTTTATTCTTCTCAAACTAAAAAATCTCACTAAACCTAACAAAAAACCACCTTCACACAATCTTCATTTCGGGATCAGTGGGTTAAGCCTCTGCCTTGGGCTCAGGTCATGATTTCAGGGTCCTGGGACTGAGCCCTGCATTCAGGGAGACCGCTTCCCCCCTTCCCCTGCCTCTCTGCCTACTTGTGATCACTTGAATAAATAAAATTCTTAAAAATAAAAAAACTTCATTTAATAGAAACAAAATGATTTTACCTTCCCAGAACCAATCTGATGGTATCTGCTTTCTAACAATTTCTTTACTGGCTCTTCGTCTGTATACGTGATAAAACAAAATCCTCTTCTTTCGTTTGTTTTTGTATCCATGGGAAGTTCAATATTTTCAATCTGAAACCAAGAAGCACACTCCAGATCATCCACCAATGCTAAAAGCTACTGAAAGGTATTACAACTCGAAAGGTCTTGGAGCTTTAACAGATCACGCTGCACGTTACTCTGGTCAGAATACCTCTGTATAAAACTCGTATTTTATTATCAACACTGCACCGCAAAAATTCATCTGTGAGGCACTCAGAGGAGAGCGAAACTTCATTATCATTTTGTACCCAATAGATGCCACTGGTTGCTAAGTCCAAACACCGACCACCCCAAAGCACCTGTGTTTTGACCAAAATACGTGAAGATGCTCGTTTCCATCACAGCACAGAAAAAACCGCGATCAAAGTACAGTGACAAGAAGGGACCCAGCAGTTAATTTACCCTCTTCCCCACCGGACAAATCAATTCGTTCTGTATGTAAAAAGCTGGGGATTCACATGACATGCACACACCAAGTAGGAAACACGTAATCACACAGCGCACCTCTCCAAAGGCTCCAAAATATTCTTTAATTTGTTCTTCAGAAGTATCTGGGCTCAATCCACCCACAAAAACCTTTTTGGGCGGTTCTTTCCCTTTTAAAGCTTTGGCCCTTTTGGGATCTATCAACTTGCCATCCAGTTTGTGTTCTTTCAGTTCCAAAACCTAGAAAACAAGCGTTTTTAATGCACGAAGCACGGCCCACGCCCGACCCCCAACGCCCGACCCCGTGCGAGCGCTGCTCGGACGCCGCCCAGCGCAGGCTCCGCTCCTACCTTATCCACACTGGCAGCGTCTTTGAACAGCACAAATCCAAATCCTCTCGATCTTCCGGTCACCGGGTCTGTTTTGATCGTACAGTCCACCACTTCCCCAAACCGAGACAGATACTCAGTCAGATCTTTCTTGCTCGTATCCCAGCTCAAGCCTCCAATAAACATTTTACTAGAAGTAAAGTTATTTAAGAAAAAAGATCAGCAGCGCCCCAAGGGTCATTTCCGTTCGTACGACAGAAGCGGGGGGACGTTTAACCGCGTATTCAGACAACGCGATCCGAGCCCACGGCCCACAGACCCCCGAGCTCCACCGCGGTCAGGAGCCCGAGACCCCGCGCGGCCCGCCCGTCGGCCGCACGACAGGAGTCCGAACCCGGCGCACTGCGCCGCGCGGCTCTGTTCCAAGCAGCCTCTGGCCGGCCCCTCACCACCTCGGCCCCCCGCGTCGCACACGGACTCCCGGACTCGGAACCCCCCAAACCCTCCCCACGGGCGGCGCGCGGGGGCCCCAGCGCAGACACAATGAAAAGGCGGCGGCAGCTGCGGCGGGCGGCCCCTCCCCCTCGGGCCCCACGCGGCGCCTGCGCACTCGGGCCCCAGACGCCGCCGCCCTCCTCCTCCAACTCCCCCGCCCTTCCCCCACCTTCCGCGGGCCTCTCGAGTCACCCCTCCGCCTACTTTCCTCTTCCCTTCAAGCCAGCGGGGCCCGGCGGGCACGCGGGGGATCGACTCGGGGCGAGAGCCGGGGCAGCGCGCGGCTCTGGAGGGACGGAGGGCGCGTGCTCGCCGGGGGAGGGGGGCGAGAGGAGAAGCGTGTGGTACCCGTCATCCTGCTGGTTTTTGCTCGCGTTGATCTTGGACCCCTCTGCGAACTCCTCGATGTTGCTGTACTCGTTCATGTCCTCCATGGTGGCGGAGCCGTCGGCCGGGGGGTGCTGGCGCGCGGTCCGGGTCGCGGCAGCGGCGGCGGCGGAGCGTTGTATGGAGCTGGATTTAAAATGGCGGCGGAAGAGATCCGGGCGCCGCCTGCGCCCTCCCTTTATAGCCGCCCCGCCCGCCAATCGGGAGGGCTGCTGGGCGGTGACGTGGCGCTGGGCCCGGCGCGCCCCCTGCCGGGCGGAGCTGGGAGCGAGCGAAGGGAGGAGCGGGGCGAGCTGCCGCGGCGCCCGCGGCCGCCAATGGGAAAGGCTGCGGGAGGCTAAAGGAGCGGGAGCGGAGGGGAACAATGGCGGCGGCACATGGGCGAGCCGGGGCGGGACCTCCATCGCGGCCCTCCCGCCGAGGAGCGAGGCCGTGGGTGAGGGCACGCGGGCTTAAGACGAGAGACGCGTCGGAAGAGGAAGGAACGAAGGGGCGCGAGTCCTGCGGCCGAGAGTCCCGAGCGGCGCGTCGCAGGGCCACAGTCGTCTGTTCCGGAGCCTTTGTCTCCGGCGTCCGGTCCGGCCACTCCCGCGAACCGCCGTCAGCCCCGCCTTTTTCCAGAGCCCTCGGTGCCCGCGTGCGGACTGCTGCGGGGCGGCCGCCGCCGTCGGTTGGCACCGCGGCCGGGACGCTCCCGGGAAGAGGCGGACCGCGCCCGGCGCCGGCGGCCGAGACCGCGAGCGCCCCCCGCCCCCGCCGCCGCCCCCCGCCGCCGCGCGCACGCGTGTTGTGTCCTCGAGCCGGCTGGAACCGGCCCGGCAGGAAGCGGGCGCGCGGGGTCCCTCCGCACCGCCGCGCGGCGGCCTCTTCCGCTACCGCCGCAGGCGCGCGGGCCGGGGAGGCGCGGCGGGGCCCCAGCGAGCGGCCAGAGCCGGGGCCGACGCGGTCCGGCGGGCCGGTCCCCGCACGGCCTCCGCTGCGGGCGCGGGCCCGCCCGGGCTACTGTGAACCTGCGGCAGCGCTGGGCGGGGGGCTCGGTGCCGCAGAGGGCAAGGGGCACTCACATCCCCGGCGCGCCACTCGCGGGGCTCCCGTCCGCACGTGCCCCGGGCCGCTCCCGCTCGCTCCGCCAGGTTGCGGCGAGCGCGCGCGTACCCGCGCGCCCGGCTCCCGCGCTCGCGTCTTTGTTCCCGCCCACGCGAGGCCCATGTGGACGGATCGCGTTCGCGGCTCCCCGGTGGCCAATCGGCGTCGACGCCCCCACCCCCGCCCCCCCGCTCTCCGCGAGCTCCGCCCCCTCCCTGCCCACGTGGTCTCGGCCTCGGCCCGCGCAGCTGCGTGGTGCGGGCGGCGCTGCCGCGGGCGGGGCGCGGGGCGCGGGGGCGGCCGTGTTCCTCGGCCTCGGCCGCACGCGGCGGCGGGCGGACGTTGTCGCGGGGCCGCGGGAAGCCGGGGGCGCAGTCGGCGCCGCCCTCCGCGCTGGCTGCCGGCGGGCCGAGGCCGGCGGGCGCGTCCGGTGGGGCGATGGCGGTGCTCCCGGTGCCCGCCGAGGTCAGCGTGATCCTGTTGGATGTCGAAGGTACCACAACCCCGCTTGCGTTCGTGAAGGTGAGGGGCGGAAGGGAGCGGGACGTGGCTTCGCTGGGAAGCAAGCGGAAGCGGCGCCGAGTGTTGGGGCCCCGGGCCGGAGGCGGGCGGCGGGGCGCGGGGAAGCTCGGCCGCCGCACCCGGTCGCGCCCCTGCCCGGGCTTCGTGCGGGGGGTTGGGCGGAGGCAGAGCCGCGCGCGTGGGGCGAGGGGGCGCGGGCGGCTCCGGCTGGGGCCTGGCCCGGCGGGCGCCGCGACCGGGCGGTCCTGGGGGCTTGGAGCCCCGCGCAGCGCGGGCCGGACTGTCTCGACGGCTCCTCAGGCCGCGCGGGTGTGTCGGGCCGCGGTGGCGCCTCCGCCCGCTTCCCCCCGCCGCCGGCCGCCGCGGAGCGAACGTGTGTGGGCTCGGCGCGCTTCCCCCGGAAACCGCGGCGACTGGACGGTGCTCCTTGGCCGGAGCCTGCGTCCTGCGGCGGCACCGCGAGCCGAGCTGTCTGCGCCTCGTTCCGACGCAGAGCTCTGGGGGCGGCCGGCCTCCCGCGCGCTCCCGGGACACGGCTTCGAGAGCCCCTCGGGCCGGGTCGACGCTGTCGGGCTTCCGCAGGCCCAAGATGAAGGCGTCGACTAGGAGGCCGGACAGTAAGAGTCGTCCACCGTCTGCGAGCAAACTGAGCAGCTTGAGTTTTAAGCTTGTTTAAAGTTTTCCTTTTAAAATTAACTGAAGAATGATTTTCTGGATGTGAATTATTCTGTGAAGACAGTGTACACTTTCCGACTCCGGTATAGTAACCACTTAGTGAGTTTTTTAGAAGAATCACAGCACCGTCTTAGCACAAGATCTTAAGAAACCTACTTTGACTTCTTTTTTTTAAGATTTTATTTATTTGACAGCGATCGCAAGCAGCGGGGGGGGGGGCGAGCAGACTCCCTGCTGAGCAGAGAGCCCGTTGCGGGGCTCGATCCCCGGGCCCTGGGATCATGACCTGAGCCGAAGGCAGAGGCTTAACCCACTGAGCCACCCGGCGCCCTGCAAATCAGTTTTGTAGCAAAACATACCCACCACCTTTCCACTCCACACCCAATCCTGTCTTTTGCCAGATGACAGGAGCTACTTCTTGAAATCTTTTTTTATGGTAGATTTACTCTGACATCTCTCTGAAAGTTAAAATGCCTTCATGGCCTAAATAGACTTTTTTTTCTTTCTTTTTCTTTTTAAGTTTGGCACTGGGTAAAGTCAAGACAGGCTGCAAAAAATGATTTCGGGGGGGTTTGTCTATTTTTAAAAATTTATTATTATTATTTTTTAACTTAAATTCAAGTTAGTGTATTATTACTTTCAGGATAGAGTTTAGTGATTCATCAGTTGCCTATAACCCAGTGCTCATTTCAGGGATTCTGTTTAAAGGATATTTTCTTGTGTTTTGTCCTGTAATCTATTGTTATTTTATTCACATTATTTTTCAGTCTGTTATAATCTAATAAGCTACAATTTATTTGGTACACATTAGTATATCAAAACTGGTGTTTCCAAAAGTATGTTAAGAAGAATGTTAAGTCAGGTGGATATTTATAGTAATTCTGGAAAAAGTATTTCATTATTAAATGCACTTTTGGAAAATGTTAGGGCTGTACATATTTACCTGGTTTATTACAAGGTTCTCAGAGCCTTTATGTCATACACATACAGACACTCACATATGTGCTAAACGAGTCTTCAAGAGAATGACATTTCACAAATTTTAATTGAACAAAATACTTTGTAGCAGAGTATGTCAAGGACTGATTTCTTAAACCTTTTAAAAGAGATGCTAAATCATACCCTTCTTGAATCTCCGGCATGGAGGGGGACGTTGGACATGTTTGTTCTGCTTTGGACTTCATTAGCTACATTAGCTCTACTTCTGTGGAAACAGACATCGAGTGCTATGCACGTGCCACTTTGACACTTGACTCATCCTCAGAACCTCTGTGAGATGTGTGCATTGTCCACATTTTATTCATAGGAAACTAAGATTCTTAAAAATTGAATGGTACGTCTGGATTTGAACCCAAATTTTCTGTCTCCAAAACTCCTACTCTTTACATTATTGCACTTGATCTCTAAAGTGGAAACCACAGTGCTTGTTCCGGGTCTTTGCTTGGCTTCTGTGTATGTTAAATGAGAGAGTTGATGTGAGAGCACTTTAATCAACGCGAAGTACCTTAAAAGCATATGGTAACAAATTTCAGTTTATACCACCTCTTGGTGATAGGTTTAGGAGTGAATCCTTGAAACACAGTAACCACAGTTGAGTCTTTATTTGGAGATTTGGCTCTGTAGTCAGCATATACTGTGAAAATTGAGTATTGTCAACAATTCTCCTTGAAAGACTCTTAGGAAGTCATTTCTTTTTGGAGACTGATTTCCGCTTTTCAGTAAGTCATTGTGCACTCATTTTTCCTTTAGGGTGGACACATGATCTCTGCTTCTTCCCTGGAGCGTCAGAGGAAGTAGTTGGTTTGGGATTTGGTGATATAGATGAAAAATATGTTGTCTCAGACATTAGTCTCATCCTGAGCTGCTCACACTGTAAGAGACACTGGAGAATGGAGACTGTTCCATTGGGGAACAGAACTCCCATTGAGTGGATTAACACACAGGTTGCCAGCACTGACTATGGTTATTTTTTTCCTTTCCTCTTTTTTTGGTCAAAGCACTTAGTTAAATATGTATATGATGCACCGTAACTATATAACGTGAACAGTCTGGGATGTCTCGTGGGATTCCCTAGAATCCTCTCGGTCTGGGCAATGATGTTCTCTGGGCAGCCTGCAGCTCTGTTGGGGCATGCCTCAGCCCGTGTCAGACAAGAACAAAAAAAGCAATGGT
Organism: Taxidea taxus jeffersonii; assembly: GCA_003697995.1. Lineage (NCBI taxonomy): Eukaryota > Metazoa > Chordata > Mammalia > Carnivora > Mustelidae > Taxidea > Taxidea taxus. The sequence continues at coordinate 38,431 of ML107015.1, forward strand.
TTTATTTACCAGCTGTTATATCTTATTTTCTTTGTCATAGAATTGCCAAATTTCTAGAACAGGAGGGCCTCCTAGCTAGGATCTGCAGTGAATGTTGCAACCAGCTAATTAATTTCTCATGAATTGATGCCTGGGGGGAGGTCCTGTGTGAGGTCATCATTACAACTGCTGGGAGCAGAGCAGTCCAGCTTTCCTTAGATGTTCCCTGTGCATCTGAATCCTCAGCCTCCAGCCCTGCCCCCTCACTGCAGGACACATGCCTCTGGTGTTGATTTTCTTTTCAGGCACTGAGTCTGATCCTTTATGGTGCTGATCTCCCAACATTTTTTGGTCATGTACACCATCAGCAGAATTGGAGCAGGCACTGCCAATAGAATTTATAAATTGTGGGGCCGCCTGGGTGGTTTAGTCAGTTCACGTGACTCTTGATTTTGACTCAGGTCATGATCTCAGGGTCGTGGGATCAATCCCTGTGTAAGGCTCTGAGCTCAGAAGGAAGCTCGCATGGGATTCCCTCCCTCTGCCCTTCCTCTCTCTCTTCCCCTCTTCTCTCTCTCTTTCTCTTGTAAATAAATAAATCTTTTTAAAATAAGAATTTATGGGGCACCTGGGTGGCTCAGTCATTAAGCTCATTAAATGTGCCTTCCACTCAGGTCATGATCCAGGTTCCTGGTGTCATCCTGCATCTGGCTTCCTGCTCAGCGGGAAGCCTGCTTCTTCCCTCTCCCATTCCCCCTGCTTGTGTTCCCTCTCTTGCTGTCACTCACTCCCTGTCAAATAAATAAAGTCTTTGAAAAATAAAAAAATTATAAGTTGTATATATATACTATTATTGTTATGTTAGAATTTGCAGATGAAATTAAAATAATAAATGTGAACAAATGTTGTTATACTCTCTTCTCTTACCCATTGAATCATCTTGCATGCCCTCATGGGGCCACCACTTGAATTTTGTCTGTGGTGTTGTATTCATTTTCTGGCTTGGTACGTTGCATTATTCCGGTGTTTTTAGTCTGTTAGCCTATGTAATAATGCCGTCACCGGTCTCTGCGGTTATCTTGTCAGGAACCTTCAGCTATTGTTTCTGGGTTTGGAGAAAATTGTCCTCTTGCTTCTGAAAATGCTCTTTAATTTCGTGGCTTTCCTGTTATGTGTTGACACGTACATGTACCATACATGCAACGACAGTTGAGGTACTTCTGAACCACAGAGTCACTGAGAACCCTGTATTAGCAAGTAATGACCCAGTGTCACTAAAGAAGGTACAGGGCTAAGTTCCTGTGAGCCTCTGGTCGCAACATTTCTGTGAACTGATCAGTCTGTAACCTTGTCTTGTGTTTGTGCTTCCCTTATTTAATGTCTATTATTGATTAACACTGATCTCTCAGCCATGGTACTGGGGCTCCGGCTTTAAGGAGGCCTGTGTAAACACATGTATTTTCTCCAGCCCCCCACAGTTTCTTGTGCCAGGAACACTAGGTAGAGCTTCAGCATTTTGCTTGGGGGCCACTTTGAACTGCGAAATCATCAACAGAGGCACAGAATGCAAAAAATATGGCACTAAATAGACTCTGGAAAGGCTGCATGTTTAAACCACTAGAGGGAAAATAAGGCACATGGTTACATTGTGCTGGGAATGTGTACAGTGTTTACAGATGTTTGCCACCACACACATGCCCTTATTTTTAAAAGATTTTATTTATTTATTTGACAGAGATCACAAGTAGGCAGAGAGAGAGGGAGAAGCAGTCTCCCTGCTGAGCAGAGAGCCCGATGCGGGACTCGATCCCAGGACCCTGGGATCATGACCTGAGCTGAAGGCAGGCTTTAACCCACTGAGCCACCCAGGCACCCCTGCACCGTTCATTCTTAAAGGATGAATAGAACATTAGCAAGGAGTTACGTGTACTTACAGGACCACCTAGGTAGTTGGTTTAAATGTGTATTTAGTTGGATGTGTATGTATAGTAGGCACCTGCGTGATAACCCTCTGGAATGGCATGCTGGCAGATGGGCAAGTGAGTAGTGCTTTGCTAAACCTGTTGTGTTAGTTTCTCATGGTTGCTGTAACAAAATTACCACAAACTCAGTGGTTTAAGACAATACAGATTTATCATGTTACACACTTCTGGAAGGACCACTCTGAATGGATCTCACTGAGTTGAAATCAAGGTGTTGACAGGGTTGCAGAAAAATTGCCCTGACTTTCCTACTTTCTAGAGGCTGCCCACATTTCTGGTTCGTGGGCCTTTCTTCTGTCTTCAGAGCCAGCCGCACAGCATCTTCATACCAGTCTCTCACTCTCCGAGTTTCCTACTTTGACCTTTAAGGACCCTTGTGATTGTATCAGACCCAACCCCATAATCCAAGGATAATCTTCCCGTCTTGATCTTTAATTTAATCATGCCTACAGTACCTTTGCCATAGAAAGTAACATTCACAGGTTTTAGGGTTTAGGATAAGGATATTTGAGAGTGGGGGAATTTTCCCCTTTACTATACTTGACGAGTACAAACATTTCTAGCAGATCCCTTTATAGTTCTAGACTACATAGGAATTAGAATTTATAATGGCTCCACTTTTGTTTTGAAATTTATCATTAACGGTGTTGGATTCAATCTTAAGATATGGCAGATTTTTTTTTTAAGATTGTGTTGGTGTTTAAGGATTGTGCTGGTATGGAGGTTGGTAAAGGCTGCGTTTAGGGGCTGGAGTTTTAGAGAATGAGATATTTGGCAAGGTTTTGATTTAGACCGAAGGGAAGAAAAGATCTCAAACTAAACTTCCTGTGTTAGAAAATATGAATTAAACAGACAAATCCTTGATCCTGCAAATAACATTTATTTGAAGTAGCGGATACCCATTTAACTGAAAATCAAAATGATAAAGATTTAAATTTCTATTTATTTGTTTATTTTGTTTACTTATTAACATATAATATGTTATTTGCCCCAGGGGTACAGGTCTGTGACTCATCAGCCTTACTTCACAGCCTCGCTGTAGCACACGCCCTCCCCAGTGTCCATCCCCC
>ML107015.1:49885-66964 GCA_003697995.1 Taxidea taxus jeffersonii
CACCTGAGCCGAAGACAGAGGCTTTAACCCACTGAGCCACCCAGGCGCTCCAAGTTCTCAAATACTTTAAATCATTTGTTATACTGTGTGGCTCATTGGAAGGCTTTATTTATTTTTAAAGATTTTATTTATTTATTTGAGAGAGAGCATGAGAGGAGAGAGAGAGGTCAGCAGGAGAAGCAGACTCCCCACCAAGCAGAGAGCCTGATGTGGGACTCGATCCTGGGACACCGGGATCACCACCTGAGCCACACAGATGCCCCATTGGAAAGCTTTTAAAATAGTTTCTTTAAATAGCTATACTCTAAGTATTACCCATTACCTTTTTATTATCTATTTTTCTCAAAGGAGACTTGAGTAAACAATATAATGACTGTTTTATTTTTATTGATTCTATAACCTTTTTATTAAAACAACCTCTTGACCATAAAGCAAATCCATATTGGACTCCTAAACATTAACGAGGTAGCTTCCTTAATTAGGTGTTCAGAAATGTTGTGGCCCTTACAGAGCTTTAATGGGGCTCTTTCAGAAAGCCACCACTTTCTGAAAAGTGGTCCCACTGGGCTTCGTGGGATCATATAAATTGCTGCTTGCATAGTGTCCCCTCCAGCATTCAGTGGAAATACTCTTACTTGGTTCTGTGGCCTTTTGTTATGTGTACTACTAAGCCGTACCAGCCCCTTAGGTGCCTGGGGAACTAAAAATATTTCACGGGTTTATAGAACCCTAGGTTTATTGCAGCATGTTTTTCATGCTATAGTATTCTGAAATTACCCATAAATGGATTATGACTGAAGTTAAAACATCTGTCATCGCAGTTATTTCTGGAATTACTTCTAAAGACTGAAAATGTTCAGTGGGCAGCGTTGGGCAGTAAGCTCTAGCTTTACTGAATCTGTTTTTAGAGCATTCTTGTATGTTGCCACAGCACATAGAATTCATATAGTTATGGCTTTTTGAAAAGGAAGCGACTTGAAGGCATTTTATCTATTTTATAAAATAGGTTGCTCAAAAAGCATGCTGAAAGAATAGGATGAAATCTTAATAATTTAGTTATCAGCCACATATACCTTTATATGATGCAATAACGCTTACTCCACTGAGATCCGAGTCTGCTAACACTTCTCCTCCAGTGATTCGATGTTCCGTGTGTTGTATACGAAGTTGTGCCCCGTTGCTTACCGTGTGTGTCCACTGAGTGCAGCAGGGAGTTTTGTGTCTAGGGGGGAGTGGCAAATTAGATGATCAGGAGCTGAAGCTTTTCCTAAAAGTTCAAAATTGTTTGAAACCTTGCGCCCTATATTTCTGAGTCCCCTGAGGACAGAGGCTGTGGTTCATAACTCTGTTACCAGAAGTCTCTGGCACTCAGTGGGTCCGCAGTAAAAGTTAAACGTATGAGTTCATCGTACTTGTGATTTATCCTCTGGGAACTTCACTGCTATCCTTTGTCACTAAGTTTGGGTCTAAGGTGATCCTTGCCCGGTTTAAATGTCTGTGCTGGAGAATGTGAGTGGTGAGGTCTAGGTTCTGCGTATCCGTCCTCCTATCTGTCTGCTTCTCTCTGTCTCTGTCTCCCATCACTGTAGTGACCTTGCTTGGTATTACCACTTCCATTCAGCAGATGAGGAAAGGGAGGCCCAGAGAGGATACGTAGAACAGAGCAGTACAGGGCAGGGGGCGGACCCCAGCCTGGCGCACTGCCCGGTCTCCACTGCTCCTCTCTCCTCCCGTAGACATTGAGGACTTGGGCTCCGGCCTTCGAAGGCTCTTCGGAAACTGTTCTTGGGACCCGTCAAGCCGGATTAGGAACTTGGGCTTGTGACGCACAGAGGAGTTTAGCTCTGCGTGCACTTTTAGAGCTTTTGAGTACTGCAGCTTTTCAGACTTTGCGAGGCCCTGCATCTAACCCGCAGTTCCCCCCGGGAAAGCTTCCAGGTGTTCGAGAATTGGGGAACAATGGGAAACAGCATGTTGGAGGAGGGTGACCAAGCGGGAAGGAAGCAGGTAGAGGATGAGGGGTCAAGGCTGACTTTTTAACTGCGAAACATTTTAAATAAGGAAGTATAAGGACCGTGCACCTACTACGAAGCTTATTAGATTTTACACTGTTTTGTTTCGGATCTTAAGGACATGAAACATTACAGCTGTAACTGAGACTCTTGAGTACCTCTCCGGTGGTGGTAGAGTTTTATTTACATGTTAGTGTTTATATTCGTGTTTATAATTTAAGGGCGCTGATTCTTAACCGCTGTATATTGCTCTGGAGTAGGAGTGAATATACCCGAGTTTATCTTTTCTCTTGCTCAGGAAGATTTCGGTTGCTTCCGTCGATTTTGTTGCATCAGGACTGCAATAAACATTTTCTTACTTTCCTCTTTGTGCACGTGTGCTGGAGTCTGTGTGTGGCGTGTGTCCAGGAGAGGCCTGGCTGCACGTGCACAGAACCTGCAGGTTTTCCTCTCTTCCCCGACAGCACTCTTGAGTGGGGAGCCGGCCTGAAAGAAGGGGCGAGGGGCATGGTGGAGGACACGATGGGGAAACCAAGTCTAAAGGGAAACTGGGCTCTGCCAGTATCGGAAAGGGAATGTCTTGCGGGACTTCGTTTTCCTTCTTTGAGATCAGGAACGAGTCTTTATGGAGCTTAATCGAGGTTGTTCTGCAAGTGCGCCAGCAGTCCGCGTCCGAGTCTGACGAATGATCGGGACTCGCTAGGGTGCCGCGCGAGGGTGAGGGCTGGAGGGACGGTTTGTTTCTGCCAGGGCAGGTGAGATTGGGTAACGCCTTGTGAGGAGAGCTGAGTGCTTCGGCCTGCTACGCATTTATTCATTTACCTTTTTTGTTGAAATACAGCTGACACCAGTATTCCCTTCGTTCTGGCGTGCAGCGCAGTAGCTGGACGCTTCAGCCACGTGAGGAGACGATGGCCACACCAAGCCCAATTGGCGTCCCTAACCATATGAAGTTGGAGTTCTTCACTGGAGTCCCTAGGCTGTGCGGTGTACCCCCGTCACTTACTTTAGAACTGGAAATGATAAAGGGCCTGCAGTGGATACTTGAATAAGTGAGGGAGTGGATGAGTTTAAGTCAACAGACTTCTGGAGGTCAGCTTGATGATAGGGTTCTCCGTAAACTGTAAGATCTCTGAGGTGTACACTTGGGGTCTACACTCTGGCGTACGCTTCTGTCCGGGGTTTTTAGACGGGTACTAGCTAAGACTGTTGCAGTCGTCACCCTCTGGGCGCGGACGGCGTTCTGCTCCTGCTCGGCTCGTCGCTCCCGTCGCACCCCACGCCGCAAGGGTGGTTTCGCCTGCCACGCTCCTGTCCCCCACGAGGTTCTTCACCTCACTGATGTATTGTGTCTTCCCAGTTCCCTTTTGCACACCCCATGAGTAGACACTAAAACAGAATTGAATGTGCCACATTTGACCTGAAAGGATCCACACGCTGGATTTGACTGAAGAGAGCTCACCTTGCCAGCGTATGCATTCCCGACAGGGTATTTAAAATGAATTGTCCTGCCCACCACTGTCTTGTAGGTAGTCTGACCACCAAGGAAGAATCTTGGTGATCACATTTTTTTTTAAGCATTTGCCCCGCCCGGACTCCATTCTCCCACCGAAATTTGAGCTGTGTGCAAGTGCCAGCTTGTGCGTATCAGCACTACAGCCTGAGCACAGTGTCCTTGACTCAGCAGACTCCGTAAAGGGCTGAACGGCGAGTGCTTGGACCTTGCGGACCGTACGATCTTGGTTACAGACACTCCACTCCGCCGTTTGTGGCCCAGGGTAGCTGCCGATGCTGTAAGCGAGTGTGGCCGTTTCCAGTAACACTTCACTTACGGGGGAGCCTGGCTGGCTCAGTCAGTGGAGCATGTGACTCTTGAGTTCCAGGTTGTGAGTTCAAGCCCCACACTGGGCACAAAGCTTATTTAAAACACAAAAACAAAACAAAAATCTTCATCTACAGAAGCAGGAGGTAGACTGGCTTTGGCCTACGGGCCGTGGTTGGCTGACTCTTGCCCTAGTTCATTTGTCTCCTGGTCTTTGTTTCTCTGGCCACAGCAGAGATTTTCGTATTTGCCATGGAGGTTTCCGGGGCTTACTTGCCAGTTAGCAGAGGTGAGATTGTTGAAGAACTTGATCTCGTGCAGATGACTAAAGCTAATTCTTGTTTTTTAACTTGTTTATCCAGGACATTTTGTTTCCTTACATCAAAGAAAATGTTAAAGAGTATCTGCAGACGCACTGGGAAGAAGAGGAGTGCCAGCAGGACGTCAGTCTTTTGAGGAAACAGGTTGGGACGTCGCTCTTCCGTGGCTTCCACGTTCCCAAGTGTCTGAGACTCGACGCCGGAGACTCAGATGTGCTCGAACACACTGAGAATCGAGCGCCCGGGCTTCCTAGGGCATGGGCCGTGCGGTGGCTTGCCTGCTCAGGGACTCAGAGCACGTCATTCAACGGCCAGATTGTGGCAGTTACTGTCTCCACAGTTGCCTCTCTCTGGAGCCATTTCGATTGCATAAAGATGTCATTTTTAAAAAATTGATTGATTATTTAAAATGTCATGTATTCTTTTTAAAGATTTTTATTTATTTATTTGAGAGAGAGAGATCACAAGTAGGCAGAGAAGCAGGCGGGGGGGGGCGGGGGAAGCAGGCTCCCTGCTGAGCAGAGAGCCCGATGTGGGGCTCGATCCCAGGACCCTGGGATCATGACCTGAGCCGAAGGCAGAGGCTTTGAGCCACCCAGGCACCCCAAAACTGTCATGTATTTTTAAAACTAAGCTTTTTCTGGTCCTGTGCAAGAGGTTTTGTGCCGTCTCGCCACGTTTTTCAGTACCGTCTCCCAGTGATCCTCTAGTCTCTCCTGCCTCCTGCGCAGCCCTCCTGGGGCCTCACCTCCACACAGCCCTGCCCACCTCGCATCCCACTCACACCAGGCCCAGCCTTCGTCTCCCGTGCTGTCTTGCTCTGTTCTCTGGCCAGCTTACAGTCGGTTTTCCCTTCTTCATTCCGTACTGTAGAGCTCCTGTTCGCTTTCTTCTTCAGACTGCTTCAGTGGCAAAGATCTCACATGCTGTGCCGGGTGAACTCTGACACTTACTTTCTAGTCGTGTTGTACATTGGACAGTGTGGAATGCTCTGGAAATGTTTTAGTGGTTGGGAGTTGGGTTTGGAAATATATCCTTGGGGCCCTCGGGTATTTGGGTTTGTTAAATGTTCTAGGTGACTCTGGGTCCGTCTGAAACTCCCCTCCCTTAAGCTTTCTGTTGTCTCAGTTGTTGTTACTGAAATACATATTCCCCCTTTGTAGTATACACACCGTTGGTCTTTAGAACCTGGACAGATGCTTTGTCACAGCGTGATTGTTGTAAGTAGCTGCTGGGTATTTTGGGCAAGAGGAGGAAGACGAAGATACTGAAAAAGAGCGAACCCCAGACATTGCTTCGCTAGCTCCTTTCATTGAATCCCAGGCATACGTGAATTTCACTGACATTTTCTTGGTTTCTTCCTCGATTCATTATTGTGCAGAGAAAATGATCGGATTTAACTGAAGTCCTGGTTTGTTGATCCCTGTAAGTGGATCAACACGCTGAGTCTCACTATCATTTTACCATTATATGCTGTCTCTCTCCTGTGTGATGTGGATGTGAATTTATTCATTCTTATCCACTTTCCTTTAGGATCATTCCTATCAGTCCCCAAAGTGTAAGATATTTTAATTTGCAACAGTGCTAGGTGCCAGTGATAGCTGGAGAAAGCTGGTCCGCTAGGTTTTCAGGCCTTAAAAGATTTAAGTGATCTTTTTTGCAGTAAGAAACAAACTTCATGTTGTTTATGACTTCAAGGCTGAAGAGGATTCGCACCTGGATGGGGCTGTTCCCATACCAGCTTCGGGTGGCAGTGGAGGAGACGACCCCCAGCGGACGATCCAGGCAGTGGTGGACAACGTGTGCTGGCAGATGGCCCTGGACCGCAAGACCACGGCGCTGAAGCAGCTGCAGGGCCACATGTGGAGGGCAGCGTTCGCAGCCGGGCGTGTGAAGGCCGAGTACGTGCTGCTCGCGGGGCACCACGCACATGGCCAGCCCGGAAGCCCGAGACGTTGTACCTGGTTCCCCCTGCCCGGCGTTAGTTGTGTGATGAGTCAGATAAAGTCGACCTTCTTTATATTTTATTTTTTTAAGACTTTATATGTTAGAGAGAACGAAGGCTTGGGCAGAGGGAGAGGGGGAAGCGGGCTCCCTGCTCATCCCAGGACTGAATCTTGACGTGAGCCGAAGGCAGACCCTTAACCGACGGAGCCCCCCAGGCACCTAACACTCTTTTTATTTGAACAAGCAGGTGTTTGTTTTTGTTTTTTCCAAGGCGGGGATAAAGCATCCCACCCAGCTGAGTTCCCCAGGGCGGCCTGCCTGGCTTTGTGGGATGGTTGAGGACTTGGATCCCAGGTGAAACCCGCTCCCGGAAAGGGTGGCTGAGCTCGGTCCATCTGGTCTTTGGCAGACAGCGCTGTCGGGCTTCCTGCTTTGCGCGCTGCTGGGGAAGGAACGATGCTGTCAGGGATTTACGTGTCATCCTGGGGTCGTTCAGAGTGTCAACAGTGCCACACTGTCCTGTGCTGGATGGCAGCTTCCACAGACCCCTGAGTCCGGGCTGTGGTATTCCCAAAAGCCTTCCTGCCCAAGGAGACTCAGAGTCCTGTGTTGCTGAGGAATTCCTTTCTTTCTTTCTTTCTTCCTTTTTAAGATTTTATTTTTAAGTAATCTCTACGCCCAACGTGGGGCTCAAATTTACAACCCTGAAATCAAGAGCCGCTGCTCTATTGACTGAACCAGACAGCGCCTGCTAGGAAACTCTTACCACAAGAAAACTAATGTTGTAATGTGTGGTGACTAACGTAACATAATTAAAAAAAAATTTCCTTTAAAAATAAATTTATTTATTTGACAGATTGAGAGAGAGACACAGTGAGAGAGGGAACATAAGCAGGGGAAGTGGGAGAGGGGAGAAGCAGGCTAACTGCGGAGCAGGGAGCCTGATGTGGGACTCGATCCCAGGACCCTGGGATCATGACCTGAGCCAAAGGCAGATGCTTAATGACTGAGCCACACAGACGCCCAAAAAGAAATTAAATTTTTTTTTTAAGATTTTACTTATTTATCTGACAGAGATCACAAGTAGGCAGAGAGGCAGATGGAGAGAGAGAGGAGGAAGCAGGCTCCCCGCTGAGCAGAGAGCCCGATGCGGGGCTTGATCCCAGGATCCGGGGATCATGACCTGAGCCGAAGGCAGAGGCTTTAACCCACTGAACCACCCAGGCGCCCCCTGAAAGAAATTCTTGATGAGACACTGCCACTAAGGATTTTAGGCCATTGCCTGATGCACAGCGCAAGACCCAAGACTACTTTGAGTTGCTGCTGTATTTTTGTTTTTCTGTCAGATGAAATGCCCTTCCTCTGTACTTCACAAGGGGCTTCCACTTTTTAATATATTTTTTTGAAGATTTTATTTATTTCTTAGAGAGCGTGCACATGCAGGGCAAAGGGGGAGAGAAGCAGACTCCCTGCTGAGTGAGGATCCTGACCCCGGTGCTCAATCCCGGGACCCCGAGATAATGACCCAGACTGCAGTCAGATGCTTGACCCTGAGCCAGCCAGGTGCCCTGGCAGGGCTCCCACTTTTTAAAGGACGCGTTAGGATTTCAGGATAGGCCAGTCATCTGGGAATATCTGCTAGTTCAGTATGTAAGACATTGAAGGATGGAGTTGAGAGCGGATGTCCTTCCTTCTCTCGGACTGGTTTCCTTAACTATGAAACCAAGGACTTGAAATAAGTTAGCTTAGACCTCTAAGCCCTGAATTGGAGCAATAACAATCTGCAAATTCAATGTGGAAAACTATTTCTGTGATTACAGAATAATGCAGAGAATAACCCACAGTGATGTGTGGTGGTTTCAAACTCGTTGACCTCCTTCCTTCGGTCGGTGTCCTCTAGTAAGCTGTTAGATCCAGTAGGAGACTTTCCTGACGTTTTCCAGTTCATCTGTTAAAGATGACTGGTTGCATGTTCCAAGTTCTTGTGCTTGTCTTTTCACCTTACTTCTGCGATCATTCCACCCCCGAGTATGGAAGATGTTGTAGAACCGGGAAGCAGGACTCACGTCAGGAATCAGAAAAGCCGGACACTGTTTGCCAGTTAGCTGATGTGAGATGGTGCGGGTCTCATAACTGTTGTTATGTCATTTTTTCCCATATTTTAAAAGTTTAGGTTTTCTTAGTTCTCAAGAAAAGAGTTCCATTTTCTAGCTATTCATATTACATATGAATAGCTTTGAACTCTCAAATGTTTTCCTTGTAATTGTTTGGGAGCAAATCTTTTTAAAGGCATTTCCATGCTTTCTGAAGGCACACTGGATGTAACAGCCTCTTGTCATGAATTTCATCAAAGATTACATAATTGTTACTTACTTTTTTGAGTTCTTTGGGAATTTAAAGAAGCACTTTATTTCATCCGTTATTTGTAATCACTTTTACTGTTGTCAGTGTGGCCGCTGGTCAAAGACTCTTCTGTGCGCCTACATTGTTGCTTCTAATCTGCTGTGGTCTTGGAGCCCCAGGGATAAACTTGGTAGGTCGGCAGGAGTTTGCAGTCTCTTGGAGGTGCTTCTCAAGGCGACCCTTTGGGCTCAAGTAAAAGAAACTTGTTATGGCTATTTAGACTGGTTTTCATCAGGCTAGATACCATGTTTCTGCATTTGAACTTGATGGGATGGTCTTTCCTCTAGGTTCTTCGAAGATGTTGTTCCAGCAGTCCGGAAATGGAGGGAGGCTGGACTGAAGGTGTATATCTATTCGTCGGGGAGCGTAGAGGCCCAGAAGCTACTATTTGGGCATTCTACAGAGGGAGATATTCTTGAGGTAGGTTACCTGATTACTGTTTTTCTGACACTATCCAAGCATGAAATAATGAATCCTAAAGGAGGACCCTATAAGCCAGGTCAACATTCAGATCATTGCGTGTACCTATGCCAAGCAGGTGGTGAAGAGAAGTGGGAAAACCGGGGAGTGCATTGGAGGAGAGGGTGGGATGTTTCTGTTGTGCCAGTCTTGGCATCAGAGGTTCTTATGCTGCTGTGAATCAGGAGCACCAGGGGAGTCTGTTAAAAGCATAGATCCTGGGGCCGCGCTTCCTGGCAAATCTGCATTGGGAGGTCTGGGATGGGGGGGTCAGGGATACATATATGTATATGTAATACAGCTAGTAACATGAGCTGGCTTGTAAATCAGCTGTCTTGCCGACATTAGAAATTGTCACCTCAGATGAAACTAATGGACCACTTTTGCTTGTTTCAAGGAGCAGGTGAGCGGTTCTGTAGTGGTACGGTCCCGCATCCAGACCTGTGCCCGTTACTTCTGTAGCGAAGCGTGTGCAGGGTAGTTCATTTGTTCCTGGCACTCTGGAGGGAGAACAGATTTTATTTTAGCAGAAACCGCATTCCCCTGTGAGAGAACTGGGTGTGGAATGTTAAGGCCACCTGTTACTTTCCTGTAGATGAGAAAGTTCCTGCTGGCTCCTTGGGCCAGCATTCCTGCACCCTCCGGAGGACAGGGCGGGCACTGGGAAACGGGACAGCATTTGGGACTAAAAAGAAATGCCGACTGGCGGAATACAGGCTGAACTTAGTGATGGGCACTAGGTCACTCAGCAGCTGTCCTTTAAATAAATGTTTATCGAGCCTCTGCCGTGCACAGAGAACACTTTGGCTTCAGGAAGTGTTGTATTCTCATTTTAGTACTTCCCTGTGTTTTATCTTAGTTTAGGTCAAATATTAAATCAGGAATAAAGCCCTTTAATTATTGGTATACAGATACATGTATCTCCTCTGAATACAGATGTAAACTACTCTTTCCTTCTCTCTGATGGAACGGATAGTAAGGTGATGGCAGGTAATACACAATAGTTCCTTACTGAATTCAATGATAAACATGTACTTGTGGGGCGCCTGGAGGGCTCAGTCGGTTAAGCGGCTGCCCTTGGGTCAGATCATGATCCCAGGGTCTTGGGATTGAGCCCCACATCAGGCTCCCTGCTCAGCAGGGAGTTTGCTTCTCCCTCTCCTTTTATTCCTCCTCTGCTCGTGCTCTCTCTCTCAAATAATAAATAATCTTTAAAAAAAAAATGTACTTGCTTAAATACCTCTAACTCTTGCCTGACACAATAGACCAAAATCTCAAAGGTCAGCAGCAGAGAAAGAAAGTTAAGTAGCAGTTTACTAATGAGGCAGATTAGAGAAATCTGTTCTTCCTGGGGTCAGAAGGACAATGTTCAGGACCTATAATCAGGAGTGACATCTAGTCCAGTAAGTAATTTGAGTGCAAATAGGGTTTTAAGGATACAAAGCCAAGCATGTGTATTTTAAAAGACTTTGGAGATAAAATTAATGCTATTCGAAGAAAACCAAGTAAATTGTAGCATAATTTTATATACATTGAATTGGTAGTTTTCATCCAAATGTTTATTTCTTTAAAATCTTCCTTTATTTTCTATAGCCTCTATAATAAAGTTCTCTATTAAGTAGACTTTCAGGGATTATTTATTGAGGGGATGAAGTCACTGTGATTGTTACGTATTTCAGAGCAGACGAGGAGAGACAAAGGGTCAGGTCGCAAGTGTATTTGTAATGTCGATCTTTCTTTGTCCCTGTACAGCTTGTGGATGGGCACTTTGATACCAAGATCGGACACAAAGTGGAGAGTGAGAGTTACCGAAAGATTGCAAGCAGCATTGGGTGCTCCACCAGCAACATCCTGTTTCTGACAGACGTCACCCTGGGTGAGTAATCTGACCCCTTCTGTTGTATACTCCAGGGGAGGCGCTGAGCCTTGCCCTACACACACGCGGTCTCTGTGAAGGGGGTTTGGGGGGAGCCTTGAAAAATGGAACAGGTTTATAAAAAGAAGCCGTGAGGGGCGCCTGGGAGGCTCAGTGACCTGCCTTCGGCTCAGGTCATGATCTCAGGGTCCTGGGATCGAGTCCCACATCAGGCTCTCTGCTCAAAGGGGAGCCTGCCTCTCCCTCTCTCTCTGCCTGCCTCTCTGCCTACTTGTGATCTCTGTCAAATTAATAAATAAAATCTTTGAAAAAAAAAAAGAAGAAGCCGTGAACCAGCCAATCCAGGTTTCTCTCCATTTCCCCATCCTTGAGGGTTGGATGGGGAAAGACTAGATCTTCCCGCTGTAGCCCTGTCCGCGGCCCCCACCCGTCCTCTGCACACAGGTCCGCACAGACGAGATGGCGGGATAACGAAGGACAGTTCCAGGGCTGTCACTGGAAGGAGCTGGCAGGCAAGGGTGTGAGGGTAGGTGCGTGCGTCAGCGACATAAAGTTGCCGTGGACCTGAGCATGTGTATCTAACAGCAGTGATGGGAGCTAAAAGCCAAAAAAGAACCAGAAAGCTACAGGGAGGGAGAGTTCCCTTTGCCACTTTGTTGTTCGGTTGATGAGCGCGGCCGCTGAGGGAGTAGGAGCCTCCTCTCTGCCTGCCCTCAGGTGATCTAGTCCCCAGACAGCCCCGGAGCCTCTGGCCTTGTTGCGCTTGATTCGCTGCTGACGGTTGGACCTGGGACCTGTCGCCCCCCCCGCAGGGCCCACGCGCTGTTGCTGCGAGGACTGAGCGAGGCGGCAGCCTGTACCCGACTGTATTGGTCCTTTAAGTGAGCTCAAGAGCACCTTCGACCGGGTGTAAAACTGCCAGGGCAGCTCTTGGGTGAGGGGGGCGCGCTCTAGAGGCCTCCGGCAGCGGAGTCCAGTGGACGCGGGTGGAGAGGTAGTGGGGCTGGCGGGAGACTGGGCGCTGCCTCCCCTCGGAAGGCCTCTGCTGGGTGAGCCTTCCCCGCACGGGCTCCGGCCGCGGTCCTCGGGGCTTCTGCGTCTCCCGGGGGCCGTGTTTGGTGTGTTCGTAATCACGCTGCTGTTTGAGGGCACTTCTTCCCGTTTGTGTTCCTCCTGCCCGCGTGGGATTGTGAGTTTGGGCTTCCGTCTGCCCAGGGCAGGACTTGGTGTGCCGGCAGTCTGGGTCGGCGGCTGGGGAAGGGCGGCGAGGGAGGGAGACTGAGCGCTCGGTGCGCTCCTGCCTGGTTGGCTCCCTGTGACTCCTGGGCCCCCTGCAGCCTGTGCGCCGTCCCCCTCTCCCTGGTCCTTCCTGTCTTGTGGAACTAGAGCCGCCCCACCCTCCGGGACTTTCAGAGAGAGGGCCCAAAGGCAAACCCAAGCTGCTGACAGGGTACCTTACCAGCGGTGGGGTGGCCCAACTGTGATCTTGCTCTGCCGCTGACCTTTGAGCTTTTGGTCTGTTGTGTCGGGCAAGAGTTAGAGGCATATAAGCAAGTACTGAGTTGCTAAGTGGTTTAAAAAGAAATCTTGGGGCGCCTGGGTGGCTCAGTGGGTTGAGCCTTTGCCTTCAACTCAGGTCATGGTCTCAGGGTCCTGGGATCGAGTCCTCCGTCGGGCTCTCTGCTCCGTGGGGAGCCTGCTTCCCCCTCACCGCCTGCCTCTCTGCCTACTTGTGATCTCTCTCTCTCTGTCAAATAAATAAAATCTTTAAAAAAAAAATCTTTACCAGCATAGAGATGATGTAATGCTTTCAAAAAGTCATAATAATGTTTTCTGGAGAAAGACTTAATTTTACCTGGCCCGCAGTAGACGTTCAGTAAGTGTTAAATTTCAGGCCTCAGTCAGTGTAGACTGAAAACTTTGATCCAGGTAGATGATACCAGATCACGGCCACTTGTTATCTTGAGTTTTGAAAACTCAGCAGATTGTGTGTCTTACGTGTCCTGCTTGGGTCCAGAGTCCAAGGGTTTCTGCAAGACTGTTGTCTCAGTTTCCTGCCTCCTGGAGAACTTTACATTTACTTTCAGGCCACACTGAAGGAGAGGAACAGACAGAAGGACGCACGGACACACTGCTTCAGGGTTCCCTGTGAAACTAGGTAGCCAGGCCACGTAGATGTACCATGGCCGAGCGTCTGCCTTGACAAGGCCATTTCATTGGGTCCCTACCCTGGGCAGTAAATACTTGCCTGTCTTATTTCTCTGTAGAAACTTTTGCCAATTCCAAGCTATGATATACCGTCCCTTGTGAATGGCTTTTGGGGACTTAGAGTGGTGGGGTGAGGAGGTTGCTTTAGAGAGGTTCAGGGTGTGAAACACAGCAGTGCCTGTGAGGAAGGATAATTAGAAGACCTTCTGCTGTGTTTTGTTCCTTATGGCAAGGAGCCTTGCTCTGCTGAGGCCAGCTGCTTTAATCTGTGAATTGCTTTTCTGTCATTCATAGGGAAGGGGCTGTTGGAGATGCAGGTCCGTGGTTTGCCTAGCACTTTGGAAGATAAGTTTCTGCAGGCTTAGAATTAGAGAACTGCGTTGTGGCTGGAGCTCCTCGCATGTTAGCCTGTCCCGAGTATTCTGGCATCGAACATGTTGTGATCCCCAGGTCTTCTCTCCAGTCCTCACTTTCTGGCTAGTAATAATCACGATCCCTTCTCTAGTAAGGTCTTGTACAGGTTCTTCAGATTCTTGTCTTTAGCTACACTTTTTACCTAGTTTTTATCATAGTACACCTGTAATTTTATATCTTTCTCTTTTCACTTAAGCTGTTCCCTTGGGCTGCAGTCCCAGAAACTATTCTTAACTTTAGCAAATAGAGATAGTCCCCAAATTGGCCTTGAAACAAAGGTGGCTTTCTGTAGGGTCTCCGCACCGAGGTTTTGTTCTTGTCCCTCCTCATCTGCCAGCTCCACACCCATTTAAAGCAGTAGGGCCAGAACTGGGCTCATGTGTGGCTGGGATGGGGCCAGGCGGCTGGCTGCTTGCCTAGTTCCTTTCTGTTACTTCTGATCCTGTGTTGGGTACCACATGCCCAGGCTCCGTTGCCAAGGCAGAATGGAAGACTAAGTTGATATCCCAAATAACACCCAAGTATGAGAGACCCGAAAGACATTTTCCTCTTGGAGGAAAGGAGGGCGGCCCAGGGTTTTCAGTCAGTATCATGCCAGCAGGGCAAATAGATGCTTAGGGACAGCACTTGCCCAGTGATGGTCTCGGTAAGAGGTTGAACGTGCAGCGGCCACTAGCTAGTGTCGGGTCCCACATGGGCCGTGATGGCTCAGAGCAGTTGGGATCGTGGGTTGCTGGTCAAGGGAAGCTGTTAGCGGCGGTCAGGACTAGGGATGAGGAGAACGGCGCCTGCACAGTTTGCTTGGCGGCAGGGATTTCCTCGTGAAGAGGGGATGGTTTAGCACTTTGTTTGCTCGGGGAAGGTGACAGCCCTTTCACAGGACGGGAAGCTGGACACTTGAGGTTGGTAGGTGGAAGAGAGCCCTGCCCCACTTACTTTCTCTGGGAGCCTCTAATCTCTCTTGGCACTGCTGCCCTTTACCCCGGGTGGGTGGTAGGACTGTTTTCCAAAGGCCAGGAAGCCACTGAGGTTTCTTACTACACCACATCTGAACTCCATACAACGTGTTTCAGATTCTTTGCCAGTTTCGCTCTGTTCAGATATGCCCTGTCTGACCCACGTCCTGTCTCCCACACTCACTCGCTCCATTATTCCAATATTTCTGCGTGTGTTCTGTCTGCCCAGAATGCCTCCTCTCTTGGCAGTTTTGTTTCCTCAAACCTGATCAAAACTTACCTTCTGTGCTGAGAAGTCATATGTTAAATTGCAGATCCTAATTCAGTGTTCCATACTGGGGAGGTGAGATTCTGCTTTTTTTTTTTAAATTTGTTTTAAAGATTTTTTATTTATTTGACAGAGCCCAAGCAGACAGAGAGGCAGGCAGAGAGAGAGGGGGAAGCAGGCTCCCGGCTGAGCAGAGAGCCCGATGCGGGGCTCGATCCCAGGACCCTGGGATCATGACCTGAGCCGAAGGCAGAGGCTTAACCCACTGAGCCACCCAGGCGCCCCTTTTAAAAATTTTTTTTAGAAAGATTTTATTTACTCAGGGAGTGAGCGAGTTGGGGGAGGGGCAGAGGGGGAGGGAGAGAGAATCTCCAGCCACCTCCCTGCTGAATGGGGAGCCTGATGCCCCGCTCGATGCCACGACCCTGAGATCATGACCCAAACCGAAATCACGAGTTGGATGCACCCAGGAGTCCCAGAGGTGCTGTGTTTCTAACAAGCTTGCAGGCGATTCTTCAGGTCCATAGGTCACATTTGGAATAGTATTGCTGTGGAGCAGGAGTTGGTAAGTTGTTCTGTAAAGGGCCAGATAGTGTCTTTTAGGCTTTGCAGGCCCTCCAGTCTCTGTGACAACTCTTAAACCCTGTCCTGGTAGTGGAAAAGCAGCCATAGACAATACACAAATGAATGGCCTTGACTGTTCTAATACAACTTTATTTACAAAAGCACATGGCAGCTCATCATTTGCTCTCTTGTGTTCTAGAGCTCGGACTTTCAGGCCTCAGCTCTGCCACTCACTGGCTGTCCTCTAGAATGGGGGCAGTAATACTAACTACCTCAGGGTTGTTGCGAAGATTTAAATGAGAATGGGAGCTCCCTGAGGACAGGAACTTTGTTTTGTTCATATATATCTGTTCCGAGAAGGGCACCTGGTAGTGTGCCAGACAATACCAGGTGTTGGCTGTCATCTTCCACATGGATGCAGAGTGGAGAGAGGAGTGTAACCCAGGGTATATTAGAGATCTCGCCTGCTGTACCTAGCTTACCTAGTCTCTTTTGACTCGTCCTGGTTTTCCTTTACCCACCATGCAGTCACTGATCGTAAGGTGCTCTAGTCTAACGCGAAGAGAGACAACAGGTAATAACGTGTCAATTCATAGTGTTGGTAGAGCCAAACGTGAAGCGTTAGAGGAGCACGTGGGATGTTCTAAGACACATGGCAGTGGTTCTGGAAGGTAAGATAGTTGAGCTGAATTTTGAAGAGTAGAAATTTGCCAGGCAAAAGAGATGAGCAGGCTGGCCAGGGGGTAGGACATATTTGGGCTCCTGATGGGGCAGCAGGAATTTGGGCCTGATTGGATCATGGACTCCCATTTGTCCCATCGGTCCCCACCTGGTATTATTACTGACAGTCTGACCTTTGGGAAATGCTCAGTTTTCTGTAGGACTGAGGAGAGTGAGTGGAGGAAAGTCGTGGCCAGAACATAGCTCTTTCCTTCCGCATTCATACCTACTTGATAAAAGCTCAGAAGTCTGGGATACACAAGACACCATACACCAGGACAGGGAGGTCTAGACCACTCTCATCTATCAGGCACAGTCATGTAGTTCAAAACCATTTTTTACTGTGGAAGCATCACATTTACATAGCGGAATTACGTGCTCAGTCCCCAGTGTGCCCATCTTCCAGCTTCAGCAGTGATCAGATCAGGGCCCAGCTTGGGGGCGTCCTCCCCCACACGCCCCTGGTTACTTTGATGCAGCCCTTAGACATCACCTGTCATGCTTCTGACGCGCACTTTGACTTTCCTAGAGGCCAGCGCTGCCGAGCAAGCGGATGTGCACGTCGCTGTGGTGGTGAGACCCGGCAACGCGGGGCTGACCGACGACGAGAAGACTTACTACAACCTCATCACGTCCTTCAGCGAACTGTACCTGCCCTCCTCAGCCTAGAGCGGGAGCCGGAAGGAACACCGGCCTGTCCTCGCAGACCTCTCCCTGTAGTCTAGTTTTATTCTAATGGTCAAAGTAACTAACTTAAAAAACCTTATATATACACACATAGGTATGCAAGTGTATACATGCATACATTTAAATTGCCTTCCAGGGGCAGATGAGTGAAAAAAAAATCTCTGTTCAGTGAAAAGGAAACTCATTTAAAGATGCTTTCTATGTAGAAATTGTTTGAAACCACAACTCTAACCCTTACTGAGGGCAAAATGTAGCTGATAGAAGAATTACCGCAGTGCAGATCACATGTGTCATGTTTATCGAGTCCTGTACCAGTGTGGATGTGGAAAAGGTTCGAGGAGTTATTCAGAAGCCTTGTTATTTAAAAAACTAGAAGTATTTCACTTACTTCTTCCCAATAATAATTCTTCTCCTTTTAAATTA
>RCUC01151272.1:0-64209 GCA_003697995.1 Taxidea taxus jeffersonii
GGGGGGGGGGGTCAATTATTGTTCTCTGTGCACCTGTTAACATGCAACGACTTCCTACTTCATGGATATAACAAGGCAGACTGTGGATTTGCTTATCAGGTCTTTCTTCCCCATCCTAAAGAAATTTGTGAAGAAAATAATTCTCACAAACCTCTAGAGAGAAATACAATGACCCACAGACCCCAGTTTGAGAAAAACCACTCTGTCACCTTAAGACTGACTTGACTTCTGGGACGCCTGGGTGGCTCAGTTGGTTAATCGGCTGCCTTCGGCTCAGGTCATGATCCCAGCGTCCTGGGATCAAGTCCCACATCGGGCTCCTTGCTCGGCAGGGAGCCTGCTTCTCCCTCTGCCTCTGCCTGTGCTCGCTCCCTCTCTCTCTCTCTCTGACAAATAAATAAAATCTTTAAAAAAAATAAAAAGACTGACTTGACTTCAACCACTGCCCTCCTAGGAGCGAGAGCCGAGCACCGGCCATGACTTCAACGAAACACTAGATGGCGCTAGAAACCCGCCCAGAAGAGCAACCACACGCCGGGCCTGGGGGACATCTTTCCCGAGCATTTCACATACTAGGCTTCAAACTCGCCCTCACGGGTCACTTTGCTGAGAGGAGCTGAAGAAACAAATATTCTAACAAAAGAAGCTCCTACCACTCTGTCAGCATTCTGACTGAATGCACGGGGCCAGCAATGGGGCTTCAAGGAGACCAGGACTTCCAAGTTTCTCTGTGTTCTCATTTCCTCGGATACTAGTTAGAGTTGGAATTTCCTCCAGCCCCGGGACAGAAACACGTGGGCACCAAACACCACAGCGGATCTGAAAGGCTTTTGTAAACTGTGGTGGGTTATTTATGAATCGCCTTTAGCACACAAAATGAACAGAAAAAGGAATAGATGGCTTAACATGTTACCCCTTCCAGAAACATCGATATTTCAGTGAGAATGGAAATGACAGGACAGGGTTTCAACCAAAGGAACTAATCTCTAATGGCTGAATGTAAGGCACTGTAAAGAGATTTTAAGTTACCATCTCTTCCCACTGGAAAAGTCATCTTTCATCGCTTTTAAAAGAAGATGCAGCCAGCATTTCTCCTTCGGCCCCGAATCCAACTTCTTCTCCTGGTCTATGCAGCTGACTACACACTGGTACACCTGCTGAGCGTGCCTCCCCTCCATGCCCCTCGGCAACCACACTTTCAAATCTACAGAATCTTTCTGACCTTAAACTCAGTGTTGAGGTTCTCTCTCTATACACACACACACACACACACACACACACTCAGCAGAAATCAGGATAGCACATGACCACCAAAACTTAGTAATTATACAACTCTTCATACCACTTTCTGACTAATAAAGAGAACGAAAATAAATGTGTGATCTCAGCCCCTTGCCACTGTCAGGTCTCACTGATTCCCGGAAATACTTCAAATCCCATATCCCAGATTCAACCTTGGACCTCAGGTACCTCAAAAAAGCATGAGATGGGGGTGGGGGGAGAAAGAGCTCTCAAAAAAAGGAAAGCTATCTGAGCAGTAAAACCAGGTTCATGAATCCAGATGTCTTAATCCTCCCTGAGGACGGCCCACCTGGGAAGTACATCCTAGGCTGTTAAGAGAACATACTTCTTGCATTTTTACTGAAACCCCCTCCTCGGACTTGACAGTACACCCACTCACAGCCTTTCCTCCCATTCAACCATTCCTGGGAATGCTTCCTCTTTGGCACCACAGGGCCGCATGCCCCTCCTGGGCCAGCCCAGTCCCGATGTGCGCACAGTGAAGCCTTTGTAAGAGCTGGCAGTCCTTTCCCGCTGGGGAGAGTCCGAGGCCTGGGAAGAGATTCCCTTCCCTAGAGCAGGAAGGAGGTGCCCTGAACACCTTCAGTCCCGAACGTTTCAATGTGGGGAAGGAGGTAAGCAAGGATTAGGAAGAATTAAAGATGGCCACTGAGAAGGGCTACCACCCGTCCTCTCAGACTACAATCCTGGCAACGACCCCCCTAAAGAAACAGACATAAGTATGAAATACTTTCATCTAAGAGCTGGGAAAGTGGCCATGGCTCTCCAGGGCACCCTATCTCCTACGCTACCCTCCCCGGTAGATACTAAACCTGGAAAGGACTTCCACAGAAGACATCCAAGGGCAGAAACAGAAACAAGACATGAAGCTCATTCCATCATCCCAAGAACAGGTCAGGAAGCCCCAGCAGCACTATGGTAAGGCTGAGTCACTGCTGCCCTGGGATTTACACGCCCGTGGTCTGAGCACTGCCCTCGCACCCCCTTACCCCCAGAGGACGGGGGATACTGGATATACACATGCATGTGTGTCCGTCTCTGTATACATGTCTTTAGGTTTCCCTGTAGCTGTGTGTACAAATCTACACATACACAACCCTTCATGAGTGTGACTCAGTGGGACTACAAAGGGCAAAAAAAAAAAAAATACCCTACACTTTTATAAAGCTTTCTTACCTCTATCAAACACCGTTTCAACTAGGACTATATGGTTTCATTCCGAAGTCACAGGGTAGACTGGGCAGACAATATTGGCCCTATTAGAGGAGGAAATGGAGACTTCCAATATACTGTACTGGTTTGAATCAAAACTAGATTTTTATCTCAAAATAGCTATTGGTCTATTATTCTCAATCCTACCTGCGTATTAGGAATCAACTGAGGATTTTTTTTTTTTTAAACGTCACTGCCTTACTGTAGAAGGCTCTTTGAACAGAAGGATGCCTACTCCAAATGGAGGGGCAGCATGACGTGGTGGAAGGAGGATCTGCAATCACACAGACCAGGTCTGGCCATCTTAATGCCGTCACTCAGTCACCAGCTGTAGGACATGGACAAGTCACTTAATCTCTGAATCTCATTCACCATCTTGCTCCCAGGGGAGGCTGGTCTGTTTCCTCCATCCACCCCCTCACGTTTGGCCACTGCCTTACCACTTCCTTTCCACACCCAAAGCTACCTCACCGGCCCTGCTTCATGGGGATGGAGTCCCATCCTCATAGTTGTCAGAATCCAGTAAGACCATACATGCCTTCTTTCTGCCAGACAATGCCTGGGATCCATCATGAGCAGGACATGACCCCCTCCTCAAGGAGTCCACGCCAGCAAATCCCCTAACATTGTACCTGGTAGGGAGTAAGTAGGTGCTCAGTATCTTGTTGGATGAACTAATAAGTGAATAGTTGATTTCTAATAAATATCAATGCCTGGGCTTCACCCTGGCCAACTGAGGCAAATGTTTGGGGCAAGGCAGGGCAAAGTAATTTTTTAAAGCTCCATGTAGGACTTCACTGTGCAACTGTGGACTTGGGCCTAAGAATACACTGTATACAATGTATACAATGTATACAATGTATACAATGTATACACTGTATACAATGTATACAATGTATACCTGAAGCCAGATAATTGTGTGTATTTTGTACATTTTGTGTGTGCACATGTCTATTTCTATAATTTCAACATCTCCTAGTTTACCAGCTATGTAAAGGTCACTCTTTTTTTTAAGATTTTATTTATTTGACAGACATAGATCACAGGTAGGCAGAGAGGCAGGCAGAGAGAGAGAGAGAAGGGGAAGCAGGCTTCCTGCAGAGCAAAGAACCCGATGTGGGGCTCGATCCCAGGACCCTGGGATCATGACCTGAGCTGAAGGCAGAGGCTCTAACCCACTGAGACACCCAGGCACCCCTAAAGGTCATTCTTTTCACAAACATTCAAATACAGTAACTCAAGCTACTATCTAACACATGGTGAGAAACCCACTTCCCTGATTTCTGAGGCATCCATGAAGCATGTTTTCCTGGTTCATCTAAATCCACAGGATTGCCAGTTTCTCTGTCCCACCCACCATCTTGCTTCCTGCAGAGACTGGCCTTTTCCTCAGCCCATCCCCTCACCTTTGGCCACTACCCTCCCACTTTCTTTACATACCCAAAGCAATGATCTGTCCTACTTCGTGGACCAAACCTTTACTGAAAGTTTAATAGGAGACTACAGCTCTTACTAAAGAGAAGTTTGCCACTGAGTACTAAGACATCACTGTTCTTGAAGCTTCTGTCCTACACAGGGGATTCCCACTGCCCAGTTTGTCCACTTCCCTTAGTCATCAATAATCTTCTACGTTGCTGTATCCTACTCAACTTTTCCACTATCCTTCCTTCTGTCATAAACCCAGGGATTCCTTACCAACTTCCCACCAGCTTCCACCCAAGAAAGCTCACAGTCCCTTAATTTTATTACAAAGTAGTTTAGCACTTTGGTTTCCTCTTCTGTAGATCATTCTGGGAGGTTTTACTTTTTTTTAAGCCAAAAATATTCCATCTGGTATTTTCCTAAACAAAAAGTTCATCACCCTTTAGCATCTGGTGGGAGCTTTGAAGTTACTGCTTTTCTTTGATCTGTCACAGACTGAGTTTGTAGATGGTGTTCCCTTCCCTCCTGAGTCAGTATAGATGTATATGAATACATGTACAGATACAGATAGGATTGGGAGCAAGAAGTCACTGGCTGTCATGTGTAAGAATGGTTATAACCTGAGGGAACACAGGACATGACAGGGAAGTTTGGGGAGGTACAGAGTAGGAACCACTCTAAAACATGTGGAGACAGCCTGGGAAAATCAGACAGTTCTGAGGAGCAGCCAGAAAAGGACCAAAGGTGGGCCAAAGTGGTCAAAACAGAACCATGGGAGAATGCCCCAAGGCCTGTTTCCCTTAAGGCAACTGGAGATCTTGACTCAAACAATCAGAAAGACTTACCAAGAGCCATCCTTGGCCTCCACAAGTGACACTCGAAGGGAGGGGATCTATACTCTTGGGTAGCTATCACTGCCAGACACTGAGCTGGGACTTTTATCACAACAAGATTGAGGCAAGGGATGAAAGAATTCTGGACATCCCCTACATCCCCAAATTGCACAATCCTGCTAGTGAGTTTTTTATAGAAGGCAGGCAGCCTCCTACTCAGGACCTTCAGAGTCTTAACAAGCCAGACACTTCTGGACTGAACGTATCAACAGCTGTGGCAGAGTCTGGCCTAATACACAACCAAATCAGAACGATTCCAGGAGCTGGGAATCCTGCCATGAGGAATGATCTTGAATTGGGGAGTCATAAGACAATTCAAATCATTTAACACCCCTTTGTGACAAAGAAATCAGGGTCCAAGGGACAGAGATCTCTTACTAGATGCTCTTGGCTTCTTAGTGGCATGGCAGAGACTTCGTCTCCTGGCTTCCTATTGAGGGACCTTTAGTGAACACAAAACCTACCATAAAATGTACTATTAATCTTTATTTTTACTACTAGAAGCCTTAAGATGTAAAACACAATAACAAAACCGTAATGGAGGGATGCCTGGGTGGCTCAGTGGGTTAAGCCTCTGCCTTCAATGCAGGTCATGATCTCAGGGTCCTGGGATGAGCCCCACATCGGGCTCTCTGCTCAGCAGGGAGCCTGCTTCCCTTCCTCTCTCTCTGCCTGGCTCTTTTCCTACTTGTGATCTCTTTCTCTGTGTCAAATAAATAAATAAATCTTAAAAAAAAAAAAAAAACATGGAGAAGAAAAACATTTCCCGACAAGTGTCATTTCCTCTCTGGTTATACTGCCCACTTCTTTCTCCCTAATACCACACCCATCCATCCACCCAAACCCCACCCAATATATATTGCAATGCCAGAAGACCGAGCATCTCTTCACACAATCGCCCATGAAAACAGCCTAGAAAAAGGCCGTGGTTCAGTCTGACCCCAGAATGAACTAACAGCAAAACTCAGAGCCCTGAACAAAACATGGCCTTAGTCTTGTTGGCTTAAGACATTTTCTCCCAGCACGTATTCAACTTTATAACCTCTAGATCTGCTACTTGCTCTACTAAAGATGGGATATCAATGCCAACCTTGCCTATTAAAGCATGAGCTTATAAAATTCCCAGGATTTAGCTAAGATACCAGGCAATCCTCAAAGGAAATGTATCTCAACCATGAAAAAAACAAGTAAAACTGCAAAAGCTTTCCCAGCTAGGGCACAATGAGTAGCACAGTGATTTGAGGGGGGCGTCAGGAGACCCAGATATAGCTCCAGCTTTTTTAGGACACAAAACACCATCCCTGTGGGCCTTGCTTTCTTAACCTGAAATCAAGAACTTTGGACTAATAAACCCTACACAACTTCCATTCACATTTTTTACGGCTTCATATAATCATTAGGACATCTGTCACGACCTGAGTGGTGGCACTTAGGTTGGGTCATCCAGAAGAACAGATCTGCCTCCCTAGATCCCCTCGGCAAAGCACCAGAAGAAACTGAATGTTGCAAAGAAAAACTGACATTGAATGAATAGGGTCGCTTTCCTTGGAATTTGCCAAGGTCCCTGCTTTACTTGGAAGAAAAGCCTCAGAAGCTCAGTGGCCATGACCACGACTGAGGCAGTGGGACTCTTTCCCCACAGTTCAAGCACTGCCTCCCCCAGCACAACTGGGGCATCTTCTGATACTGGCTCAGAGGGTACTCACCCCGTCTGACCTTCCCCCACACACCATTTTCCTTGGGACATTCCTTATAAACACTTAACTACAGCCCAGCCCTGCTTATCTTAAATGAATGTACCAGGCATGGCTCCTCCTGGTCCAGAGCCAGAAAAATAAAAATACAAACAACTCGTGGCTACTTAACTGAGGGCTTTCTGGGCAATGAAGGAGAGGCAGAGGAGAAGGCTCAGGAAGGAAGAGGTCATTGGAAATACTGAAGGGAGGACTCAAAGGAGGAATATAGTGCCAAGAACTCTCAGCAGTCATCTGGGAAGGAATGGAAAAGTGACCTCTCTACTACACGTCTGGGAGATTAATAATGGAAGATGGATACGGTATAGGACTGGCTAGCAGAGCATACATTTCTCAGGCACACACATTCAAGAGGTCTTCGTACTCCATACGTAATTTGATGCACGACACTATGGCATTTTCTAACTTCACATTCAGAGCCTCAACTTCAAATATGGCAAAAATGTTGACATTAGGGTGACCTTGAAAGAAGCAAACACATCAAGTGGGAGTATTTAGGATGCATCCTATCTATTGCAAAGCTCAAAGGTGGCAGTGGAGGGGGAAACTCTACCATGCTTTTCCCTTTCGCCATTCCACCACAGAATCTGAACGTACCAAATGTTATATACTGCATGCTTGTACCCCATGCAGTTTGTATGTTGAAGCCCTAACTCTTATTGTGATATTACTTGGAAGGGGGGCATTTGGGATGTAAGGTCTGGCTGAGGGCATAAGGGTAGGGCTCCCACGATGACACCAATGTCCTTGTAAGAAGACAGATCAGAGCACTCTCCACAAAGGGGTCATAGGAGAGGACAGCAGCCTACAAGCCAAGGGAAGGGACCTCACAATGAAACTTCCTTTGCCAGCAACCTTGATCTTAGACTTCCAGCCTCTAGAACTGCAAGAAATCCGTTTCTATTAATTAACCCAGCCAGCCTAGGATGTTTTGCTACGGTTTCCTGAGCTAATACACCAAGGCTCAGAAGTCATGGTCCTTTAATTAAGTGCTCTCCCCAAGGCCTCAGGTGAATGCCATGATGCGTGGGAGGTCTTGAAATCCGAGTTCAATCAACACCACAAAGCAGGTTAAACAAATCCTGAGGGCCACAGGTCATGGAGTAGAATCTTCCAAAGAGACCTCTGCTGCCTCCTCACTGCTGTCTTTAATTTCTAACATGGAGGTTCTCTGATAGACCACGAGTCAGGTCTGAACTCCTGACTCATCTGACTGTTTCACTTTCCCCTCATGATCAGCAGCACACCATTCAGCACAGACAGAGGCGCTATGGACTTCCCATGAGTATTGTTGTAACCTCTCTTCTCCCCAAAGATCGATCATAAGCATCAAGGGCAGAGACCACATCTTTGTTTCCAGCCTCCACAAAGCCTGGCATAAGATTTACCATGTAACAAGAAATCCATATGTAACAGGATTTATTGGTGAAATAAAGAGCAACAATTTTTGTGGTCAAGGGAAGAAAAATTTGTTACTTGTGCAAAAAGAAGGCCTGCCTTCTACACATAGGAGAAGGAGCTTTGTTCCTACTCCTCATCACACCTAAGAGCAACTATGGTCAGCATGTGTCTATCACGTGGCAGCACATAAACTACTTTCAAACATTCCCAAAGCCCCCCCACATACACAGATCTGACCAGCATGATCCCCAAATGGAATCCCCTCCACTCGGAGAGTCTCATCAAGCCCACCCCACCAAACACGACTGCCCTCAAACATTACAGGTTTGAGACCACCAATTCTAGCCAAGTTTCCATGGTTGAAGTAAAAGAGTGCTTTTTTTTTTTAAAGATTTTATTTATTTATTTGACAGACAGAGATCACAAGTAGGCAGAGAGGCAGGCAGAGAGAAGAGGAAGCAGGCTCCCCGCTGAGCAGAGAGCCCAATGCGGGGCTCAATCCCAGGACCCTGAGATCATGACCTGAGCCGAAGGCAGAGGCTTTAAACCACTGAGCCACCCAGGCACCCCAAAAGAGTGCTGTTTTAAAAAAACTATTTACTCACAGGTAGGAGCCCTATGGGAGAATCTCTACATGACCTAAAGAATTTTTCTTACAGACATGGTCAGATTTGTCACATTCAAGACTCTGCCTCGGCTGAGGACTAGCTGGAGTCCTTTGTCCCTAGGAAGGTTCAAGAAACACTCTATCCTGGGGTGTAACCCTGCATGTAAATTAGAGTGAAAGTCTCCTGGAGACAGATAAATTACCTATTTCTTTTATAAATAGAACCAGACAGCTTGTATGGGAAAAGTCATTCATGAAAAGATAACATCATGTCCTTAGGCAGAGGGGTGTATGCAAAAGAGGAAGGAGGTTGTCAAAATTCCTTTGTCCAAAGCAACAAACAAATCTCCAGTTTGTTACACCCAATGAGCGCTTTCACTATTTGGGCAACCCCCCAAACAAGAGGGTCAGGACCGCATTGTTTAAAAACTGAATAGAACAGATTTACTTCAATAGAAGGACAGAGTACGTCACACTTAGGACCTGAAGGAATTGCTTCGTGAAATTTTATGTATAAAATTGTATTGGGTCTTCCTGTTAAGAGAGATTTCTTACTATGGCAGTAGACCAAAAAAATTTGCCAGTGTTGCCCCAGCAGAACCAAGGTTGCTGGTGGAATCATACTGTTTGCCCTTTCTCCTTTCCTGCTAGGAGCACAATGGAAGAACAGCATTGTTTTCTGATAGAACAGCTTTCAACCCACGAGTGGCGGAGCAGGGTGGCATAAAGCCTGGCATCTGGCCCATGAGTCATGGCTGCATCACTGCTGAATAGATAGGCCTGGGGCTAGTTACTTAACCTCTGAGAGTCTGGTTCTTCGGTCTCGGGAGGATACTACCTAGTTCATTCAGGAGTCCTGAGGACTGACTAAAATAGTGCCTAGGAAGTACCTAGCACAGTGCTCAACAGATACTCCATAAATGGAACTCCCCACCTTGTCCATGCTCCCTACCCCACACCACCCCTCCTGGAGGGCTTGGGGGTCACCTCTGCGTTTTTCCACTCTTCTTGGGAGGTGTTCTGCCAACCCTGAAGATACTTAACAATCCAACCAAGTCATCTGAGGAGTAGTCACTGAACCAAAAGGAGGTGGGCACATCCTTTCCTCAAGTTTTTGGAAACCCACTTCAAGGAGGAGATGAAACAAGACCTCACGTTAGTGATCTTGGTTTGCACAGCAGGGAAGCCTAAGAGATAGATGGATTGATGCATGGTTTCGATGTCTTTGGAGACTCTCCTAAGATCAGCATCCTGTTTGAGGCAATAAAATAAGTCTCCTCCCTGACTCTACACTCCTGGTAATCAGGGGGTTTCCCCAGCACCCAGAAAGGACTCCCAATAGATATTAACAAAAGGCAAAATGGACCGGGACAAACTCTCCTCTTCTTTCCTGACTTAAGCATTAAATCAGAGACTGTTTTATCTGTTTCTGTGGAAACCCATCCTGCCTGCTTCCATAAGGATCAGCCGCTGTTTATCTGGTTTCAAACTCCACCAGGTGTAAAACTTTTTTTTTTTTTTAAGATTTATTTATTTATTCCAGAGAGAGCATGCACAGGGAAGAGGGGCAGGGGAGACTCTCCAGCAAACTCTGTTGAGTGTGGAGCCTAACATGGGGCTTGATCTCACGACCCAGAGATCATGACCTGAGGCGAAATCAAAATTCAGACATTCAACCAACTGCACGCCTAGGCACCCCAGGTGTTAAATTTTCCTATGAAAAAGCTACTGTCCTGAATCCAGGACCCCAGGGGAAGCAAGTTAATTCTAGATCGTCTTCTGCTGGGTCTCCCCCACCACCCCCACCCCAGTGGAGTTTGCACACCACAAACCCTCAAAACCTCCCAGTTCCTCACCAGCAACAATGGTGTCTGTTCTCACTGCTGCTTTCTCTCTCCAGGTCCATTCTTCCCTGAAACTTTCCCCCATGTCTCTTGTCCAAACACCTGTGTTTATCTTTGCATTGCCTGCTATCTTGTTTATACCTTTCCAAGATCACGGACTATGTTCGGACGTTCACAATTACTTGGAAAGACGCCTGTTCTCCCCCAAATGGTGGGCATCCTGAGAGCAGGGACTAACTCGCTGATCACCTCTCCCCTGACCTTCAGCCACAGCACAACGCCTGGCCCACCATGAACGTCCAGCACAGGCCGTTGAAGTCCTTGATTAGACTTGTCCTTAACCTCAGGTGTTCGTGTGCTCCTAAAACCAAGAGCAAGGGACTCCTCGCTTTGCCACTGTAACAGCAGAGGGCATTTTAATACACTGCAAAGAAACAGAAAGGCCAGGGAAGAAAGGAAGCCAAGAGAAGGCAGAAAGGCTTTCTTCGGCACCATTTCTGCCCAGTCTGCCTATTCAACTGGGATTAAGGGACTGGTTTTACCTGAAAAGCAGCTCACCCCCACTGAAGCTTTCAAAGGCTTCCTGGATCTCTAATGAGAATGACACCTGTGTTTTCATTTTGAATCCTTTTTACTGTTATCTCAAAACACTTTCCAACTAAAGAACCGATATTTCTTTAAGTCATCTGTCCGATGTGCCTCCCACCCACCACTCCTAACGTTCGGGTCTGTGGAGCTGGACCCCTGGAGGAGGAGAGGGTGTCCGGCAAAGTTGTGACCGCCCACACGATCTCCACCCCCCATCTGCTGGTCCCTGGCACGCTGGCCCTGGCGCTGCTACGGTCACCAGATTCACACAGGACGTTGCCTGGGAAGAGATGCTGGGAGCCCTTTTGCAGTGACGGCAGAGCTGCTTCTGGCCAGAACAATGACAAGGGTCCTTTCAATCCGCTTTTCCCCCTGCACGTTTGGAGACTGTGCTCTAGGAGGCCCAGCTGAGTCACAAACGACAGACCCAGGGCTCTGGATGGCCCCCGCACGTCCCTCACCTGTAGAATGCCTATGGCACCTCCTCCTGCCTGTTCGTTACAGAAGCAAAAGAGGCATTTTCCCCTTTAGGGCCGATGGTGGCTCTGACCCTTTGAGTATGTACCCTTATAGTAAGAGCAGCCAGAGGGGATTAGAGAGCGAGCCCAGCTTCCCTCCAGAACGATCCCACCCTGTAGTTATTTGAAAAGGCTGAGCGGCCAGGAGCTCTGTGGCTCCCTCTGAATCCAATCTGGCCAGCGCTCTATACTTCTCAGAGACAGGAGGAACCAAGGCTATAAACTGGTTACAGATGCTTGCAAAGACTCCCCTCCCCACCACCCCAGACTTGAACTAGGAGACAATCTGGGGATGGCCCCCTCCATTACAGTCCTCATCCCGTGTGAGGCTACCCAATACATCCCAGACTCCCGCAACAAACGCACAGGGACAGGTAGATTCCTCGGTCAGGGTCTGTGGCCACACCATGCTCCCAGCTGCTGAAATAGCAGCCCATAAGTCATTCTGCTTCACTTTTCCCTGTATCCAATGAGTTCATTCTAAGAGGCTCTTACTCTTCTCTTCCCGCCATTGCTATGTTACATCCAGCTAACTGGATTAGGTTCATTGCTCTTCTCCCTGAACGTCCTTCCACAAAGCTGCTGGGGTAATTTTTCTAACGTTCAAGTCTGATCTCATTCTTTCATTCAAAATTCTTCAGCAATCCCCAGTTCAACTCGGAGATAAAAACCGACTTTTTCAGATGGCTTCAGGATTTGTCCTTCCCTACCTGTCCATCCACCCCTGTTGCTCACTTTCTCCTGTGACTGCAGGGACTCTCATTGGCTTTGGGCTCAGCATAACCGCTGGACTCTCGAATGCCTCCAAAGGAGCTCCCTTCCCTAGAAGGCACCTACTCTCTGGTTTGTGCCTAGTTTTCAAGGCCTCCAAATATTGGACTGACTTGTCTAATTGCATTCTTTTTCCCATGCCCAAGCCAGGACACAGTCCATTCTTCTCTATGTTCTGTTTCTTTAGCCAGCCAAGGTCAGCAGAAGTTTGAGGGGTTCATTTTCTGCACTCCAGCATTCCAAAGCAAGAAAACCTTAAAGGGTGTTGTACACAGTGGGATCAGATAGAGAAAGAACGAAGTGAAAGCAGAACAAAGCAGCAAAGTGGAAGTGGGTTCTTGGTAAGTTTGAGTGACTGAGCCACGCCTGTCTGGAACCCACTCCATATCTAGACTTTCTGATTCTATCAACCAACAAATTCCGTGTATTGTATTGTTTAATGCTGTTTGAACCAGATTTTCCATCTCTTGCAGCACAGAGTACCTTATCTGATACAGCAGAAATAATATTCTCTTTGGGGGGGGAAGATTTCCTTAGAATAAATGATAGAATAAAACCAAGGGGGTTCAGTAAATGGGGCATTAAATAGAGTCGAGATGTTTGAATTCTACCACAGGATTTCATTTATATGTGAAATCCAAAAAACAAAACCAATGAACAAACAAGAAAGCAGAATCAGACCCAAAGATACAGAGAACAAATTGACAGTTGCCAGAAGGGAGGGTAGGAGGTAGGGAGATGGGCAAAATGGGTGAAGGGAAGTAGGAGGTACAGGCTTCTAGTTAAGAGAAGGAGTTAAGTCATGGGGATAAAAGATACAATAGAGGGAACACAGTCAGTGATACTGCAGTCATGCTGTGTGATGATAGACGGTGGCTACTCTTGTGAACATAACAATGTATACACTTGTCAACCACTATGTTGTACACCGAAAACTAACATAACACTATGTGTCAATTATACCTGACTTAAAAAAAAAAAAAAAAACAATAAAGCTAAGGTGTGGGGAGGAAAAAAAGCCTAAAAGAAACTTGAATTTTAAATGAAAATTTGCCTACAACTTTTCGGGTCATTTCTCATGCTTCATTTTTCTACCTATAAATTGAGGCTGTTCCTACTAACTCCTAGTTTACCACACAGTTGATAGGAATCAAGTCTACAAAGATATCTTTGTCTCTTCGGGCTGTTATAACCAAATACCACAGACTGGGTGGCTTGTAAACAACAGAAATTTATTGTTCACCGTTCCAGAGGCCAGAAATCCAAGACTGGGATGCCAGCACAGTGTGTTTCTGGTGAGAGCCTTTTCCAGGTTGCAGAACGCCAACTTCTTGCTCTGCCCTGGCGTGATAGAAACAAGCATGCTCTCTGCAGTCCCTTTTTTTTTTTTTTTTTAAGATTTTATTTATTTATTTGACAGACAGAAATCACAGGTAGGCAGAGAGAGAGAGGAGGAAGCAGGCTGTCCGCAGAGCAGAGAGCCCGATGCGGGGCTCGATCCCACGACCCTGGGACCATGACCCGAGCCGAAGGCAGTGGCTTTAACCCGATGAGCCACCCAGGCGCCCCTGCAGTCCCTTTTTTAAGGGCACTAATCCCTTTCACGTGGGCTCTCCCTTCATGACCTAATCATCTCCCAAAGGCCCCACCTCCAAATACCTTGGGCATTAGGTTTCCAATCTACGATTTCGGGGCATGGTGAGTTTTGCTGCTCTTTCAAACACTGGCATTGGGTCATTTAAAAAACATCACTGAGCATTTCTTACGTGCTTGGCAGGGAGTATCATATACATGGACGAACCTGAGATATCCTCTAGGCAGGATTTGGCAAACTACAACTCACAGGCCGAATCTGGTCCCCCTCCTGTTTCTGCAAGTAAGTTTTACTGGAACTCAGCTATGCCCCTTTGTTTACAGATTGTCTATAGCTGTTTTCACCCTATCACAGCTAAACTGAGTAGTTGCCACAGGGACCATATGACCCACAAAGCCTAAAATATTTACTATCTGGAACTTTCTAGAAGAAGTTTGCCAGCCTCTGCTCTAGGCTATTCACCACAGCTAAAAGTTCTCATTACTCTAAACCCTCCTTCCCTGAAGAGCCGTAGTGAAGTATACCTCATCAACTTTTGTGTAACACAGTCCCAAATATCGGACCAAACGCCTCGAGAAAGAAGAAAGTATTCTCCAGCATATATTCACTTGAATGAATTTTGAGTTTCCAGAATTAACTGGAACCACAAATGAAATGCAGGCCCCATAAACAATCACTAGGCTCCTCCTTGAAAGATGGGCAAAACCCGTTCCAGCTGGTGTCAATGGAAAACCAAGCGCAGACAATGCGACTCGTCAACAAAGAAAGAAGAGAGGTTTGGTTTTCTCTCCTCCATCCTTTTCCCGGGGTGCAGTTTGTTTCCTAGAATAGTGAAATCATTAGAAATCACTTAGAATAGTGATCCTATTTTAAGAAACTACAGCCTAGGACTAGAAGGTAAAAAATAAAAACCAGCCCATTTCTAAGTATTAATGCAAAAGATGAAATCTAGAAATTAAGTCCCTGGTCTTCTTTTTCCCTCTAACTGGTCTATGGTCACTCACAGGCTAGCGTCTAGCCTAACTATCCCAATTTCCATTGCGCACTCGACGATTTCTCAAAGCTCTTTTCAGGTGCTAGAGGGATTGGCGCCAAAATCACTCACATTATTGTACAGGGGAGTGGAAACAGCACAGGCTGTTGAACCCAACAGATACCAAGGAGAATTTGGTTTGCCTCTTACAATGTATACAACACAGAAGGATGTTTCTTTCTTCTCTGAACTGCGCATTGCTCAACAGTAGGCAGAATGCTAATTCCTATTTCCTCGAGTTGTCAGAGAATCAAATGAGGTCACACTTGAAAGCATCCAACACAGTTGTAGGCACAGCACTGTTTTCAATAAATGTGGCTTCCCTCCCTCTTCCCGTCATCCTTCTACACGTGAGAAAATACAAAACATACCTCCTCTGAATAAGAGAATCATGGCCTCCTATTGTTTTGAGTCTTAACTGTGTTAAAAGAGAAACAAAAGTTAAAAGCTGCGAGATACAAAGAGATTTAATTGTGTTCTGGGACTTTCTCCTCCCCATTACTTTAACTCCCAGGCCCAAGATTAAAGATGAGAATAGGTTTCTAATTCTAAATGAACAGAATGCTGCAGGCATCAATCAGTAGGAACCACTAATGGAAACTTGGCCACTAGTACCTTCTCTGAGGCCGTCTGACACATTTGGATCTAATTGGCAGTCTGCTTTAGAGCAGCCAGAAAATACAGTGTCATACACATCACAGATCAAAGCAGAGACAAACTTGCTAGCGGCCATGCGGCTTTGATTGCCAAAATCAGGCAAGTAGGTCTGTGGGTTTTGTTTAGGGACAGGTAAATGCTCACCACCTTATTTCAAGAAAACCTCGAAAAGACCCTGTTTTTAGCTAGCTTGGACCCAAGACATGAAGGAACAAGAAAAAGCATTCAGGGGAGCTGGCAGCTTGGGTGGTCAGGAAAAGAGACCAACTTATTTTCATCCTGCCACAAAATATGTTGGAAATTAATTAATATTCTCCTCTGGTCTTTGACATAATGAGTGACTTAGACTTTTCAATAGGAAATATGCCTCAGCCTGAAGCTCAGGAATATCAATTACACCTAAAAACCTCCTAAATCCATTATTTGTAGGAGAAAACAAAATTTCTCCTTCTACTAAAAACCAACAAAAAGAATGCCTCTTTCTAATTCCGACATGACATATGAAGGCCTACTCCCCAGAATTTAAATGATAAATGTTCCCATTGAACACTGTTTCTCTTTCTAGTGTCACAGTCGCCCGAAAAGTCATAGAACCCTCCTTTCAGATAAATACATACGCATTCTGCATACAATCTTGGTACTGACAGACTTCCTGAGGACCTCCCAGGGGTTCCCCTGGGCTCTGTACTTCCCAGATTATACTTCTTAAAGATGCCTGTATCAAATGTATTAAACAGAAGGACAAAACCATTTACTAAATGAAGGTTTACCCCTGAAGGTCTATCATTACTTCTAATTATGCCAGTCATCGTGGATTGCCTGTTCCTACAAGGACCTCCAAGTCACCAGCCGAAGATTACTACCTTCTAATATCTTCCCATTCTCAGAACCCCATGGAATATCTGCTATACAGAACTGAGAGGGCTACGGCCCAAATTCCTAGATAACCTTACAGTAAAACAATGAAAAGAAGACAGTGAAAAGCATTCGGATATGGGAATTATTCATTCACTCCACAAATATTTACTGTACACCTATTATGTAAAAGACACTTTCAGGGCACGTGGGTGGCTCAGTGGGTTAAAGCCTCTTCCTTCGGCTCAGGTCATGATCCCAGGGTCCTGGGATCGAGCCCCACATCGGGCTCTCTGCTCAGCAGGGAGCCTGCTTCCTCCTCTCTCTCTGCCTGCTTCTCTACCTGCTTGTGATCTCTGTCAAATAAATACATAAAATCTTAAAAAAAAAAAAAAGACACTTTCAAGGCACTAGGGGTATCAAATGAACAAGACGGCAATGATTCCTGCCTTCACAGAGCTTACACCTAGGTTCAAAACTTGGCCCTACATTTACCGTATCAAGTTATCAGATGATATTATAAGACTTGAAGTTCTCATAACAGAGAACTGTAATTTATACCTTGCTAAGTGGTAGTAAATGTTGTTTTAATGATAATGCCAATGCACCAGACACACAGTGGACTTTCAAGTATTGCCCACTATTATTAATAATGGGCAATAATAATTAATAATTATAATAATTATAAATAATTATTATTAATAATTTCAAGTATTGTCACTATGATTAATAATGGCAAGCATTAATTCTTCAGATTATGCATCACTACCGAAAGATCTTCTAATATCCCTACTCTTAGAAGATGCATACGTATTACCAAAGTATTGCACAAGCATTGGAGGAAATGACAAGGAGAAGGTTTGGGCTCAAGTCCACAGTTCTAGACCTTCTTCTACCAGCCTCTGTTGGGTTGTTTCCAGAATGTGCTCTTGTTCTTAGTCATTGATCACTATTGAATTGTTCCTTGGTTAAGATGGTTCTTTCAGTATGTTTGCTGCTCTCTTCCCTCTTCTAAGACACCAATGGCTTGGACCTTATATTTGTTAAAGGAAGTTCCTTTGAACCAAGTTGCTGTTGTTTATTTTCCACTTCAATCTCTCCATCACCGAAATATCCTGTCACAAGGTAGCTTTTAACACACAGGTGACTCCATACTAGACCACGTCACCTGCTCAACTTCCTCGAAACCAAGAAGCAGCAAGTTTCTGTAGCCAAAAAATCTGCGATCCAACCACTAGGAAGTATACAGTACCCTGGTTACAGGAAGTAAGGCTGTCTGACATCTGTCTTCAACATCAGACACCACACCTGGAATGTGTTCCATTCTATATAATACCTCTAGGATATTAAAATCAATCCTGAAGGGCTATAAACTCATTCCAACTCCTGCCCATGAGAAGTCCTGCACTCCTCGGAATGTTGAGAAGCCTATATATAGTCTAATATATATATAACGAGAGGGGAAGAGCCAGAGAAAGACAATGACAAGCAGAGTTACCATGGAGGATTCAGTGAGAAGATGGACTAGCTAACCCAGGAAAGACAAATCTAGGATCCTAGAAATAGAAAACAAAAACCAAAAAATCCCATCGGAGAAAGTAAACCAGCAGGCCATCTGTAGAACATAAGGGATGAACATTGAAATATGAGGTGAATTTTCAAAGAGATGATCCATTTCAGAAAAAGTCACAAACATTTATCCTATTGTGTTAATTATCAATGTGTTTGCCTCTAAGCTCTAAATCCACTCTTCTAGACATGGATATGGGCCTTTCAAATATTTCTTGTTTGCCAGTTGGTATAATGCTAAGAATGTCCAAGGAGGGAGGTGGAGGGACAGTGGATTAAAAGAGATTTTTCTCTTCGTGGTGTGCTCAGCTCCTTCTGCCCGGCTCCTACAGCTCCTGATTTCTCCAGCTTGGGCACCTGCGGCACATGGCTTCTGCATATCCAGCTCTACAACGAACCAACCGTTTCCATAACGAATGGCTTCTTCAGCACCTGCTTCCCACAGTGTATGCGGGCAGCCAGCAGCACTCAGTGGCCAGTTGCTTTCCCAGCAATCCCTCAACTGGCCTTGCAGTGAATTGCAGGGCACAGCACGTCCCTGCGGCTGGCTTCCCAGCGCCTCAGAGGGTAGATCTCCAGCAACACCCACAACCACAGCATCTCGGTGACTCTTGCAGTATCCCCTGAGCCAAGTAATGACACTCACTGCAGCAAAGTCTGTACCTCAGGCCTGATGGGAGAGGGAATGTTCCATCCCACTCCTAGATGTGATGATGCCCCTTTTATCTGATTTCTGAATTCTTCTAAGTTCTCTTTACTTCTTCCAGGTCAGTTCCCCCCATCACTCTAATCCTCTATTATAGATACTAAGTTCTTAAGTTAAACTTCCCTTATTCCAATTACTCTGTGGCTCTGTCTTCTGGTTGGGTCCTGAGTGATACATTTGGGTACCACCTGTGATTTCATTCAGGTGCACAAAAGCCATTGTTATAAGGAAGTAAGGTGCTATTTCTTCAGGTAGAGTATCACAGAACTAGATGTCAGAAATTACAAGAATCTTCACAATCGAGATAGAAAATTAGAGGCACAATTATGCTAAGCCATTTCTGGGCCTATTTAAGGAGATTTAATCACTACCTTGCTTGTACCATCACTCCACCTAGAATACAATGTACTTAGGACGCTGTGCTAAATGACTTGATTATATGTCTATCCATTTAGAGCATGTTCAGGTCTGGCTCATATATTACTTGTATCCCATGCACCCAGCAAAGTGCTTAGCACACGAGAAGAGCTTACTAAGCAATCTGTCCAAGGTAAAACAACTACTTAATTTCAGAACCAATGTATTCTCTTCTCCTTTCCAAAGCCTTGTTAACATTTATCCTTTAAATTCTCAAGCAGTTGAACATTCTGTAATTCAAATAGCTCTGGGATGAGTGATATGTTAAGTGTTCTCTATTATTAATACTGGACTCTTCCTCCAGATTGGTTTGGGTTCACTCTTCCCTGTGAATATTATTACCTGGTTATTTCCTAGAAACCATATTTCATCTTAATCAGATGTTTTTTTTATCTTCGTGTAAAAACTCTGAAGATATGATAGTAAATGAAACTCTGGATGGGGGAGGAAGGGGTTGGAAAAACTGTACCCATTACTATATACATATTAAATAAAATAAATTCTAAAGATTTAAAAAGCATAGCACTTAACAAAAAGAAAATGAAAACTGAAATATTAGTAGCAAAGTTAAATTCAAGGCAGACAAGCCTTAATGGGGACAAAAGAAGCCGTTTTATTTTTCTATTAGGTAGAATGTAATGGTAGGTGCAACAGTCATAAACGTTTTTGCACTAAACACAGTGTACGTGGGAGCTTAATTATAGAAAACAGAATTTCATTTCAGAATGGGAGGCCTGCAAGACTTGAAGTATCTCTTCCATTTTTGTGAGAACCCACTTTAATTAAAGCAATCATTTTTAAAAGTATAAGCCTTCCAAAATAAACAGTAATGAGGGGAGGCCATCAGGGCAGTAAAGAGTTCAATACATTTCTAGAGAATGGAACACAGATGGAAAAGCACTGACCAATGGATGAACCAGAGCAACCACCAAAGAGGAAAAGTGCTTCTACAACGAAGGGACTTAACTTGCT
Organism: Taxidea taxus jeffersonii; assembly: GCA_003697995.1. Taxonomy (NCBI): domain Eukaryota; kingdom Metazoa; phylum Chordata; class Mammalia; order Carnivora; family Mustelidae; genus Taxidea; species Taxidea taxus. The sequence goes on from RCUC01151272.1 coordinate 20,116, forward strand.
TGACAGAACCCAAAGGGGATCTGGACTGAGATGCAGCATATACAACAGAGATGGGGAGTGAGAACTGGATCTGGACACAGGGAAATTGATTGAAGACCTGTATAAGGAAGAGCCAACACAGCTGTCTGCCTTCCCCTCTAAAAAGAAAATATATATATATATATATATATATATATATATGTATACATACATATATATATTCATTAGATAGAGGAAGAGAGAGAAGGAGAGCACAAGTAGGGGGAATGAGAGAGGAAGATAATCTTTCAAGCAGACTCCCTCTTGAGTGCAGAAGCCAGTGCCACTGGGGCTTGATCCCACAACTCTGAGACCATGACCTGAGCTGAAACCCAGGGTTGGATGCTTAACTGACTGAGTCACCCAAGGGCCCCTGCCTCCCCCTCTTTTGCCAGAAACTGAAAAAAGTGTTTACCCCAAGGCCAAAATAAATAGGTCAGAGAGGTGATGAAAAGAAATAGTTGATAGATAGAAAGAAAGAAAGACAGATTGATTCTTCTCTAAAGAAAGTGAATATGTCTGCCAGGGAAGAAATAAGAGCAATCAGTGTGGATATTGGTAATTAGAGAAATACAACCCAATTTAGAACTCAAAAAGCTACAGTGTAGTGGTTAATTTCCTGACCACTCAGATCAAAGAGAAGCCTCTCGGCCAACAGAACTCAGTCACATACACCCCACTCCTGATCATTCAGCCGACTCATCCTAAGCATGAACAGACAACCAAAGAACAACAAACACTGGAGAGAAGCCTGCAGCATTGAAGAGACTGTGGCGAACAGTTTTGGGTTTTTTGTTTGTTTGTTTGTTTAGAGAAAGAGCACAAGTGGGAGGGAGCAGAGGGAGAGGGAGAGAGAGAATCCCAAGCAGGCTCCAAACGCAGCATGGAGCCCAATGCAGGGCTTGATCCCATGACCCCAAGATCATGATCTGAGCCCAAATCAAGAGTGGGACACTTAACCAGCTGAGCTACCCAGGCAGCCCTGTAGCAATCTGTTTTAAAAGTAAAGTTCTAATTACCATCCTTAGAATAGATGCTGCATCTACAACAGGATGCTATGGAAAAGGAATGTCTATAAATAAAAAGAAGCTCTTGGAGATTCAAAACAGTTGTCAAAACATGCACTGAAGCAGAATGGTTGACAGGCAATAAAGTCTCCCATAAAGGAGAACACAGAGAAACATGTAGGGTGAACACAGAGGATTCAATATTTAATAGGAGTGTTAGAGAGAGACAGTGGAGGCAAAGAAGGAAGGAAATTTCCTTCCATTTTTGGAAATTTTCCAGAGCTTAAGAAGACCTGTTTTCATGTCAAGAAGACTTAGGAACTAATAATAAGAACAAAGGGAAAGGTCTCATATCTACAAACATGACTATGAAAGTTAAGAACGGAAGAAAAGGGGCACCTGGATGGCTCAGTAGGTTAAAGCCTCTGCCTTTGGCTCGGGTCATGATCTCAGGGTCATGGGATGGAGCCCCCACATCAGGCTCTCTGCTCAGCAGGGAGCCTGCTTCCTCCTTTCTCTCTGCCTGCCTCTCTGCCTACTTGTGATCTCTCTGTCAAATAAATAATAATAAATAAAATCTTTAAAAAAAAAAAAAAGGACGGAAGAAAACAAATCTCCTGCAAACTAATTAGATATCGGAAGGTATGGAATTAACATCTGTAGAAATCTGAGTGGGAAAAATTTACAATCTAAAATTCAGTACTCAGCCAAACTCTCAATTAAATGTGAGGGAAGACTAAAAAATCATTGCAGACAGGCAAGGACTCAGAAGTTTTGCCTTCTGCACATATCTTAGTTAAAGATGTACTCCAGCAAAACAAGAGGATGAAGACCTGGGATTCAGAAAACAGTAGATCAGAACCAGGAGCAGGAAGCAACATCTCAACATGACAGCCATGGAACTGGCCTAGAGGTACAAGTTGAAGCAGAAAGACTTGGATGTAAGATCTGAAACCAAAAACCTCCAAGAAAAAAACATAGGTGATAAGCTCCTACACATTAATTCTGGCAATGATTTTTGGGGGGATTTGACCCTAAAAGCAGAAAAGGTGACAAAAGCAGAAAAGGCAGGCTGGGCTATGTTAAACTAGAAGTTTCTGCACAGCAAAGCCAACTGCCAATAAAATGAAAAGGCAACATACAGAATGGAAGCAATATTTGCAAAGCCTTTATTTTGATAAGAGGTTAATATCCTAAGTATATAAAGAACTCATACACTTCAATAGCAAAACAAAAACAACACCTAGAATCTAATTTATAAATGGGCAAAGGACCTGAAGAGACATTTTTCCAAAGAAGACACACAAATGATGAACAGGTACATGAAAAGGGGCTCAACATCATTAATCATCACGGAAATATAAAGCAAAACCACAATGAGTTATCCCTTCACACCTGTTAGAATCGCCATAATCACAAAGACAAAAGATAACACATATGTGCAATAATATGGAGGAAAAAAAGGGCATTGTGACCTGAGCCCAAATCAAGAGTTTGGTAGATGATAGATAGATGGATGAGATTGATTCTGTTGGTTGGAATGTAAACTGGTACAGCCACTGTGGAAAAGAGTACAGAGGTTTAAAAAATATATATTTAAAACAGAATTAATGAACCAGTGCTCCCATTTCTGAGTTTATATCCAAAGGAAAAGAAAACAGATATCGAAGAGATAATCTGTACACCCATGTTCATTGTGGTGTTATTCACAATAGACAAAATATGGAAAGAACCTACGTGTCCGCCCACAGGTGAACAAAGGATATGTAATATGGACACGTACATACATGTACATGTATTTATACACACACAGAGAAATAGTGTTTAATCATGAGAATGAAGGAAATCCTGCCATTTGTGACAATATGGATGGATCCTGAAAGCATTCTGCTAAGTCAAATAAGTCAAAGAAAGAAAGACAAATACTGCATGGTATCACTTACATGTGGAATTTTTTTTTTTTTTAAGTCAAACTCATGGAACAGAAAAGTAGTAGGGGCTGGGAAGTGGGGGAAATAGGGAGAGCTTGGTAAAAGGATACAAGGTTTCAGCTGCAGATGCCTGAGTTCTAAGCACTTTGTGTGACACAAGGAGACTATAGTTGGCCACAAGGTATTGTAGCATTGAAATGTGCTAGGGGCAGAATCTAAATGCTCTCTCACAGACACACAAAGATCAATAAGTGAAGTGAGGGATGTGTGACCTGACTGGGAGGAAATTCTTTCACGATGTATACATTACATCAGTATGAGGGATATTTTACAAATCTTAGAATTGTTTGTCAATTATCCTTCCAAAAAGCTGAAATTAAAATAAGTTAAGTCAAAAGCTTTGTACACGTCAGAGAAAAATATGTGTTTATGGACTATCTTCTGATTATTTCCAACAAAGCCACCCTCAATATATTCCCCAAAGTGGAGGCAATACAGGTTATATGACCCCAATGCAAAAGTAAACAGTCTTAGAAATCTGTCATTTTTTTAAAAGATTTTATTTGACAGAGAGAAAGAGAGAGAGAGAGGGAAAGAAAGAGAGAGCACAAGTTGGCAAAGCGGCAGGCAGAGGGAGAGGAAGAAGCAGGCTCTCCACTGAGCAGGGAACCCAATACCAGGCTCGATCCCAGGATCCTGGGATCATGATCTGAGCCTCAGGCAGCTGCTGAACTCAGACTGAGCCACCCAGGAGCCCCGAAATCTGTCATATTTTTAAGGAAAAACAAAATGCACCTGGAAACCAAGACCTATCTTACCAAACCACTATTAAATAGAAATCAGTATGGTATTTTGCAGAAGAGACCAACAATGACAACACTTTTATTAAAATTCGTTGGATGTCATCAAACTTATGTGGAAAGAAAAATTCTTAGTTTCTCTTTAAAGATTTATTTATTTTAGAGATAGAGGGAGCATAAGCATGAGGGGCAGACAGAGATTTTCAAGCAGATTCTGCACTGACCACAGAGCCGGTCACTGGGTTCAACCCTGAGATCAGGACCTGAGCCAAAACTAAGAGTCCACTTAACCAACTACACCACCCAGGTGCCCCAGAAAATCCATAGTTTTAAATGGTTTTATAACTCAACAAGAAAGAATGGAAATAAGTGAAAAAATCAACCCAAAATATAAAAAGGAAAAAAAAAATTAAAAGCTAAGAAAAGCAGGAGGGAAAATCACAAAGATTAAAAAAATAAATTAATGAACTAGAAAGCAAAATAAAATTCATTAACCCAAGAATTCGTTGTTTGGAAAAACTAAGAAAACAGACAAACATCTGGCTAGTAAGAAACAACAGAGAAAGAACCAGATAAAAGCTTCATCCTGAGAATCAGAGATTATTTTTTTTTAGGTTTTATTTATTTATCTGAGGGAGAAAGAGAACACAAGCAGGAGGAGCAGTAGGCAGAGGGAGAAGCAGGCTCCCCGCTGAACAAAGAGCCCAGTCTACGGCCATACCACCCTGAACGCGCCCGATCTCGTCTGAACAAAGAGCCCAATATGGGACTCAGTCCCAGGACTCTGTGATCATGACCCCAATCAAAGGCAGACACTTAACGGACTGAGCCACCCAGGTGCCCCAGAGATTGTTTTTAATTAAAAGACTTCTCTATCTGACTCGATTCTTCACCCTCTCAATACAACAGAACTATCAGCAAAATTGATAGAGGAACATTTGTGTGTGCCCGTATCTATCTACAGATGAACTTGGGACAACATTCCAAGTATTTCTGCAAGTTATGCTTTTCCTCCTGCTCATGGACAGACCAACACGGAAGTGGGGAGGTGCTGAGCCCTCCTACTGTTTGTTACATGGAAGGACATGTTGGTCTCTGATCATTTATGCAACTATTTCTTTTTTTTTTTCCTCCTAAAATAATGGGTATTGATTAACAGAGGCCAAGCTGGCCAGAATTCAGTGTTCCTCATTTCTGTTCCCTGGTCTCTGTTCAGCTATAATTAAGCAGACCTCCCACAGCTCCTGTGCCAGACTTCAAAGAGCAAATGGTTTCCATAGGCAAAGGGCAAAAGAATAGTCTAATGAGGTTGGGCTAATCATCAGTTCTAAAATAGAATCACTGAGTTAAGTGGGTGATTGCTATAAGCTTTAGTTCTTCACATGTAAGACAGAAGTATAGAACACAAGATTACAACCATATCTGTTCTTAGCAGGCAGAGTGGCAGCTCAGTAAGGGGAAAGACACACCTTACTGCTCTTTCAAAGGGAATTCCTTTCCAACTAAATGAAAACAAAGTGGTCAACCTTCTTCCTCAGAGCGCTTTCAGGACTCAGCTCCATTTCCGGTCTTTGTTAAGCTGGCTGTGTACTGCAGTGCTCCCAGCTTTCCCCAAAAAAGGAGAAGGTAGCTGAGTTGAAAGCATTTCTTAAACACTAATGAATTCATTTCTACGGGAAACTCTCCTGTGCTTAGTTCATAAAAATCAAGTGAAGTTATAAAACCGAGGCGAAATCCATCTCCCACACAATTGCTCTACATTTGATCTGGCTGCCCTGTTATCATGCCTCATGAATAATTTTATTTATTCCCTGCTTTGTTCCAAAGAGGATTTAAGGGTAAAACCCATAAGTAAGCTTCACATTAACAAAACCTCTTCTAAGCTGGTTCTGGGTAAAGACTGAGAGCAAGTGTGTGGAGCTTTCAGATTTGATTCAATAATATGTTCAAGCAAGAAAAGAGCAGTACTGTTATACTGTTGAAAGTACTCTTTTTTTTAAGATTTTATTTATTTATTTGACAGGCAGAGATCACAAGTAGGCAGAGAGGCAGGCAGAGAGAGAGGAGAAGCAGGCTCCCCGCTGAGCAGAGAGCCCGATGTGGGGCTTGATCCCAGGACCCTGGGATCATGACCCGAGCCGAAGGCAGAGGCTTTAACCCACTGAGCTACCCAGGTGCCCCTGTTGAAAGTATTGTTGAATACTTTTTTAAAAGCACTTATTCTGTAAATGATATGATCACCAAAATACTATCAAATTGTATATGTATGAAACATCTTTCTCATTTGTTTTGTCTCCCCTCCCTCTTCTCTGTGGACACTACTTTGCACCAGGCCTTAATTAAATACCTAGACTACTGCCATAGTCCACTAAGCATTCATGCTGCTCCCTTACAATTCAACCAACACGCTGCTGTCAGATTAACCAGCAAATGTGTACCTTTGCAAAAATCACCCTGCAAGCACACAGCCCTTAAATGGGTCCCACTCTAAAAAGACCCACCAACTCCTGAGCCTGGCAGCCAAGTCTCTTTTCTCATCTGTATCCGGCTCTCCTTGGCCCTACAGGTGATTTGTTTCAGCTTAATTAGACTATTTATCACCCCTCACCCCCAGCCACCTTGCTGTCATCATAGCCCCTCTCTGGAATGCCCTTGTCCCCTTCTTTGCGATCATGATCCTAAGAATCTTCCAGAGCCTTGACCCAGTATCAGCTCTGTGAACCCCTAGCCAGAAATGTCTGTGTTCCTCCACATGCTCATAGTACATATCTCTACCACTCACTTGGCATTCATCAGGGATGACCTGATATGATTATTTATCATCCTACGGCCCGCTGTGCTTTTTCTCCTAAACCAGAGTAAGCCACTGGAGGCAAGCAAATGCCACACATTTGTCTGTACAAAGGCGGCTCTGAACACGTGCTTCATAATTAGGGGGAAGATCCCATGACACGGCCATTCAGAGGCTTGCATGCGCCAGCCGGAAGAAACAGGCATGATCTACTAGAGACTGTCTAGGGACTGGGAGATAGAAAGAAACCTCCGTTCCACCTGGTTGCTTGGCCTGTTTGTTGTTCTGTTTGCTGTTCCCTGTTCAAATTTCCACCCTGGCAGCGTGGCCCCTGTGCACCTCCTCCGTCCCTTACAGCCCTGGACAAAGGAGGCTGCAGTGCTTGGATTCCCCGGAAACATGCACCGGGAACAGGTAAGAGCTCGATTTCATTGGTTGAAAGATAAGTACTTAGAAACACTGGGCATTCTGAAAGTCAGAAAGGTAAAAACCAACCCAAATGTTTTTCAAGTTCATGTGATCTGGATAATCTTTGGTAAATTAAAACAGACCTGTCTTTTGGAGTTACCAACATCAAATATAACAGATAATCAACTTTCATTCTATCTGAATTTGTTAATTAAATTCATATAGTATCTGTTGTGATTTGTCAGCAAAAATGACTTAAAAGGACGGTTGATTTTGTCTATCTCCTGAAATTGCCATGGGTAATAGGTAAGAACAAGTAGGTTTAATAGATTAAAAGGTTTGCAGATAAAACATTTTTTTTAAGATTTTATTTATTTATTTGACAGACAGAGATCACAAGCAGGCAGAGAGGCAGGCAGAGAGAAAGGAGGAAGCAGGCTCCCTGCTGAGCAGAGAGCCCCATGTGGGGCTCAATCCCAGGACCCTGAGATCATGACCTGAGCCGAAGGCAGAGGATTTAACCCCCTGAGCCACCCAGGCGCCCCTGCAGATAAAACTTATATACTTTTCAGAACCTTTGGTAACCTCAAACTTTGAAGTTTGCTAAATTAAATAATATATTGGGTTGAATTCATTGGATATCTAGGTTTTGGGGATTCTTCTTCAAATAAGATAGAATACTAAAGTATTGATTACAGAACGAAGGTTTGTTTGGGCTTTATATTGCAGAGAAATTCCTCAGTTTACTTGGGTCTATTAATAAAGATGCTTTATAACTAATGAAAGTCATACTATGAAAAAGTGTTTCTAGAAATTTTGAAATATATTCATAAATTTGTCAATTTAAAGAATTCTGGTGTAACAGTTTACCATTGGTTGCTATTTAATTTTCACTGAAGACTGAGGTTTCTAAAAGTCAAAATTTTAATAAATGTAATTGAGTCTGCTGGAAATTATGAGGAAAACAAACTCTGTAGGCAAGAAAAGTAAGATGTGTTTCAATAAGATACAAGGAACGGGAATATACTCAGAAGGGGGGAAAGAAGAAAGTAATTTTGTCCCAAAATTAAGACTGATAGTTTAGAGAGAAGGCTGAGGACAAAATCTGAATGAGAAAGTTGTAGAAGGTTTATGAAGGGAATCTTTGAAAGGATTTTACGTGTGATCAGGAAAACTAAGGCTGGGAGAATAGGGTAACTGGGCGATGGGCATTAAGAAGGGCATGTGATGGGGCGCCGGGTGGCTCAATGGGTTAAAGCCTCTGCCTTCGGCTCAGGTCATGATCTCAGGGTTCTGGGATCGAGCCCCGCATCGGGCTCTCTGCTCAGCGGGGAGCCTGCTTCCCCCCTCTCTCTGCTGCCTCTCTGCCTACTTGTGATCTCTGTCAAATAAATAATTTTTTTTTTAAATCTTAAAAAAAAAAAGAAGGGCATGTGATGTAATGAGCACTGGGTGTTATGTAAAACTGATGAATCACCGACATCTACCTCTGAAACTAATAATACACTATATGTTAATTAATTAAATTTAAATTTAAAACATAAAAATTTAATAACAATTTTTTTTTAAATCCCAGCTAAGCAGTTTTTGGGGTTTTTTATTGTTGTTTTTGTTTTGTTTTGTTTCTTTAGTAATGTCTACGTCCATCTTGGGGCTTAAACAACTAAGATCAAGAGCCACATATTCGACCGACTGGGCCTGCCAGGCACCTTCCTAGCAAAGCAGATTTTAAAAACTCACAGGGTCAACTGCCATTCTTGCCAAGCTTATGTAAATAATTAGGCCAAGTCTGCTAAAACTGGACTTGTTTTACAAACAAATTAGTCTTATTTTGGCTATCTTTGATGCCAATGTGGGGGATTTTAGAGAAAAATTATAATAACATGTCTTTGTGGATGTTAGATTCCAGTTCTGATTGTTTAATGTTAGTTGTTTGCCTATAAACCTGGGCTGGATCTTGAATTTTTCTAGTTTATTAGAGCTGAATATCTGGCTCTGACCACCACACTAAGCTTTCCAATTTTCTTTCATTCTCTGGACTTGGAATCACTGAAAACTAAAGCTGGACTTTCCTTTCCTGAAGCTGGACAATGCAAAGCCTTCTTTATGAAGGCCCTAGCCTTGGTATCACCTGATTTTGACAAGCTATTTGATTTGTGTGTGCATGAAAGATAAAGAATAGCTGTAGGGCTGGTAACCCAAATGCTGGGGCCTTTAAAAAGAATGGTAGCTTATTTTTCTAAACAGTTGCACACAGTGACCAGGCATTGGCCCCCTTGCCTGATAGCTACAGCAGTCTCATTCCTCTTTGTAAAGGAAACAGAAAAACCATCAGCCAACCGATTACTGTTTGGACCCCACACCAGGTTTCAAGTTTGTTGGAATCAAAACAGAATCTTACAACATCAGGCCATGCTCATAGAGACACCCCCACCCCCAGATAGAGCTGCCACCCTACTCCCCAGTCATGAAGTAGCTGATCAAATTTACTCTAGCTGCAGAGATCTCCACAGTGAACCCTCTGTCCAATGCAGAGGAAGTCTGGTCTGTAGATGGCAGCGGTTTTATGGAAAATTGACTAAGAAAGGCAGAATATGGGGCTTCTGGGTGGCTCAGTGGGTTAAGCCTCTGCCTTCAGCTCAGGTCATGATCTCACGGTCCTGGGATCGAGCCCCACATCGGGCTCTCTGCTCAGCAGGGAGCCTGCTTCTCCTCTCTCTCTGCCTGCCTCTCTGCCTCCTTGTGATCTCTATCAAATAAATAAATAAAAGATTTTTTAAAAAGAAGGGCAAAATATGCAGTAGTATCTCTAAATGCTCTCATAGAAATGAAAAGATGGCCTCAAGCACCTCAGCCCAAAAGACAGAAATATTAGGCAGAACATTAGAATGGAGTACAGACTGGGTGTTCACTACGTAGACTGATACTAAATACGCCTTCTCTGGAATTCCTGCCCATGGAGCCACATGAAGGAAAAGGGCTGCCAAGACTGGGGAGATTTTGCATTTGCCACTACCTAAATTCTCTCCATCCTACTTCCAGGATGAGATTAGGCTGTAAAATAAGGTTATAATGGCCTCCAGTAGTCACAGGATGGATGGTAAACAACAATGAGAGAATCTGGGCAGGGTGCCTGGGGATTCCTTAAGAGTGCACACAACTCGGGGCACCTGGGTGGCTCAGTGGGTTAAAGCCTCTGCTTCAGCTCAGGTCATGATCCCAGGGTCCTGGGATCGAGCCCCACGTTGGGCTCTCTGCTCTTCAGGGAGCCTGCTTCCTCCTCTCTCTCTGCCTGCCTCTCTGCCTACTTGTGATCTTTGTCTGTCCAATAAATAAATAAAATCTTTAAAAAAAAAAAGAGTACACACAACTCACCCATTAGGGTAAGCTTCATACATACCTACTGTTAATAAAGATTATGGACATGCCAGCAATGAAGGAAATTATTGAGAGGATAAGAAACCAAGGTGTCTCCTGTAGACAAATGTACAAACCAGACCTCCCATACCCTGTCTAGTTAGAGCAACGCAGGTCGGGGGGGCCATGCCAGGGAAGACTGGCAAACAGACTTCCCTGTAATGCCAAAGGCCTCTGGAGGGTTCGATACCTTTTGGTGTTCATAGATATATTTACTGGGTGGATAAAGATCTTTTCCTGTAGGACAGAAGGAACTAATAAAGTAACAAAGGCCTTAAACACAAGTTGAGATTACACTCTGCCTGGAGGCCTCAGTCTTCGTAGAAGACAGACTGTGCTAACAGAACTCTGAAAAAGACCCTGGCGAAACTGCGCCAGGAGACCCAGGAGAACTGGTTGAAGTGACTACCAACAGCTCACCCTAGAATGAGAGTCGCCCCAAAGGACAAACTAAAAGCTCAGCCCATTCCAAATGACTTACGTGAGGCTCTTCCCAAAAGGCTCTGACTCCTTCCAACCTCCAGAGGTTTCTCTAGACCTTAAGCATATAATTAATCTCCAACAGGTGGTAGATACACTCAACAAATATGGAAGATATTTTGCCTCCTGAAATTAAGCTTCACCTGTATGAACCTGAGACTGGGTGGACATCAAAACTTAGAAAAACGAGGGGTGCCTGGGTGGCTCAGTTGGTTAAGCGACTGCCTTCAGCTCAGGTCATGATCCTGGAGTCCCGGGATCGAGTCCCACATCGGGCTCCCAGCTCCACGGGGAGTCTGCTTCTCCCTCTGACCTTCTCCTCACTCATGCTCTCTCTCACTGTCTCTCTAAAATAAATAAATAAAATATTAAAAAAAAAAAAACTTAGAAAAACGAGCCCACCCCAGATCAACTATACCCTATATGGACAGGCTCTGCCTAGGGCTGTGAACTCCACACTCTTCTTAAAATAGAGAGACTCGCACCTTGGATGCACCGTACTGGAGTCAAAAAGCATCTGTACTAGAGGCCCCAGAAGGAAGAAACGGCACCGGCACCAGATAACAATAGATACTCCTGTGAGCCACACACTAATGTGAAACTTCTCTTCTGGAGACGAAATCATTCTCTCTGTGACTGTCCAGTACATGGCAAAACAGACAGTACTCTAGCCCCCTCTACGATGGTCTGATTTTAAAATGAACACTTTCTTGGTGTTAGTCCTGGTCACTAGTATCCTAGAGATGCAAAAAGCCACAAACACACTGGAGCATCCTTGGGAATAAATGCCCTAGTAATACTCAGTAGGGTCATGGCAGAGGGACACAAACTGAAGACGGCTCTTACCACTGATTGGACCTGGCATACATAACTGTTGGGTATCATTTGGGTCCTCGAGCATAGAGATCATCAAATTACAAACGGGAGCAACACAAGCAGCGCGGGGAGAAACCAGGTGACCCACGGACACACCTAAAACTAGCGAGGGATATAATATGCTCGTCTATCACGTCCTATGACTCTGTCCATGTCCAGCAGGAAGTAGCTACAGAAAACAGACCTTCTCCTCGTGCCCCTCAAGGAGGAGGAGCAGGAAAAACCTAAAGGAGGCATTTGTCACCAGCTAGACCCCAAACCTGACCTTCACTGCCCGCCTGCTTGTATTCACCCACCTTTGTCTCCCATTTTTCCTCGAGCTCTTCTTTCCACCTCATCTCTGAACTCGGGCAGGGCCGCCGCCCTGCGGGGACCTCCAGCCTACAGAGACCACCCGCACTTGTTCGGCCAGAACCCCTGGCGTGCACCTGCGCAGATGGACCAGAGAGTGACCTCTAGCATGACCGATGACCTTTACGTCATCATAACACTGAACTCTCTGCGGGAGGAGGAGCCTCAGCCTCATTTACATAACGTACAGGGTACGCAGAGGCACGGCTCCTCAAGGCGCATGCGCGACCTTATGCGGCCTCTGCACCTGTCGACAAGGCTTCCGTGTCTAATGGTCACCCTAACCCTCAATGACAGAAACTCATCCACCCCCGCTCAGGGAGTCGTGGCTTTGGAAATTATTCCAGGTGGAAGTTTCCACTGTGGGACCTCTCCACCAGCTGTGCCTGGGACTCACCGAGGGAACTCGCGTGGGTTCGGTCACAGTTACATTTGTGACATCTGATATACTAGAAATGGGTTTAGTAGGACCACTCTTAGAAATGTTTCTCTCCAATGTCAAAAGCCCGAAGTCAAAGGGATCTGCAGTGACTGTGAGAAGAACTCTGTGAAAATAAAATGCACACAGAACACAGCCTTGAAAATTCCCCCGAGCAGACAAAACCAGTTTAGTCATACAAACAAAGCTTAATTTAGCTTATTTTGCAAGGCTAACTGGACCTGGGTCATTTCTTGCTTGTGCCTCTGAAAATCAGAAGCAAAACTGCTCTGCGAGGTTGATAGGAGGTCACCAGTGACCAATGCCCTATCATTCAAGAAAATTTCAATACTATAATCAATCACCGCTTTCTCACTATATAAGCTGCTTTATGATAATGTGCTGCTGAGCCTAATATTCCATTTTTCAGTGCGAATGTTCCCGGTTTGCAAACAGTCTTTTTGGTGTGTGCACAGGAACCTCTTACTCAGTACCACATTGGCGATTCACTGGTTTCACTTCTGCTCTTTGTGAACCTTCGTCATTTCATGGCATGAGAAATGTGATCTGAAAAAGACCCCCAATGAGTCTGAGGCCAGTGAGCAAAATGGGTCTGGTACCCAGAGAGCCCACAAGCTCACTGCTTTCTTATCAACCCCGAAATTGGATGAAAACTCCTGTCTTTGCATTCTGAGCCTCCAACTTCACTGTGCATGCTTGCTTTCTGATTTTGTTTGAAGCTTCTTAGGAAGTCACTCTATTCTGTTCAGAAGTAGGAGAGGGGCGCCTGGGTGGCTCAGTGGGTTAAGCCTCTGCCTTCAGCTCAGGTCATGATCTCAGGGTCCTGGGATCGAGCCCCGCATTGGGCTCTCTGCTCAGTGTGGAGCCTGCTTCCTCCTCTCTCTCTGCCTGCCTCTCTGCCTACTTGTGATCTCTGTCTGCCAAATAAATAAATAAAATTCTTTATAAAAAAAAAAAGAGAAGTGGGGGAAACATGTGAGGCCCTGTGTTTCGTAATAGCTTTTGGAAAACAGAGCTCCTCATAGTTAGAACATTGAAGTGTTATCTGAAGACAGAGATGGGTTCCTCCTGGTCTATGGACCAGGCTCATGTGCCTTTTTGGAAAATGAGTGAATTTTTGGAATTGTAGTGGCTGTTTCAGGGAATCGTTAACTTAGATAAGTCCACTGTAAAGGGCATCCTTAAAGAAAGGATTCCAAACCTCCCAGAGACAATGAAATTCATTCTTTGATTGGTGTAGAGAAGTTACTAAAAAGATAAAATGACTCCAAAAATAACTGTGAAGTGTTACAGCATGAAAATAAAATAAAACCTTATAACATGCAAATAAAAATATTTAGTTAAAAGAAAAATACTTAAAGTCATCTGAGCAGGTAAACTTAACTTAGTCCATCTGCCAGAATACAATTTGATACAACTGTTCCTTTCAGTTTTACAACTGGGTCATGGCTAAAACCTTTACAACAAAAACTATAAGATCTTTGTTTGTATCTGTCTGTATGTTTATGTATGTGTCATAGATATATAAATATGTTTTTCTACCTCCAGATGGTATTGCCAAAACTTATTTGTACAGACCTCTATTTAATTGGCTTGAAGAAACCAGCCCAAATGTTTTTCAATTTCACGTGATCTGGGATAATCTTTGATAAATAAAAGCTAAAGTTTGTTGGCTTCATAAAGCAGGCATGCCTTGAAAAGCTGTCAATAACAAAACTATCTTAAGATAATGGTTAGCTGTTCAATGTTTAATCCAAACACAATTGTAAAAATAAGTAAATAAATGTAACAAAGAAAAATTTCTAAGATAAACTAAATAATAGATATTTATTGAATATGTAAGTCATTTAAAAATAAGGTAAACATTAAATGATAAACATAAGTAATTTATTTTGGTCTTTTAATTTTTTACAGAGACAAAAGATACTTAGTTTTATTAGTAAACATGTTTTATGCCACGATGAAAGAAAATTTTGTTAAAGATCATTTCTTTGAGAGAGCGTGTGTGTGTATGTGCTCACGCATGCACACCAGCAGGGGGAAGGGCAGAGAGAGAAAGAGAGAGAAATCCTCAAGCAGACTCCCCGCTGAGTGCAGAGGACAAGGAGGGCTCTATCCCAGGACCCCGAGATCATGACCTGAGCCCATATCAAGAGGAGGACTCTTAACCGACTGAGGCATCCAGATGTCCAGAAAATTTCAATATGAGGAAGAACACAGGGGATGTCTGGGTAGTTCCGTTGGTTAGGCGTCTGCCTTCAGCTCAGGTCACAGACACGGGGGTCCTGGGATCAAGCCCTGCATCAAGCTCCCTGCTCAGCAGAGAGCCTGTTTTCTCCTCTCCCTCTGCTGCTTCCCCTGTTTGTGTTCTCTCTCTGTCAAATAAATAAATAAAATCTTTTTTAAAAAATGAGGAAGAATACAATTCTAGAAATTATGAAATGTTTACAAATTGCTAATGTACTACAGGATACTAGTATATGACCACTCACAATTGCTTGCTTCTAAGGTTTCTCTGGAAAGCGAAGATTATTAAAAGTTAAAATTTATAATCCATATGTAAAAATAAAACTGCTAGAGGGGCGCCTGGGTGGCTCAGTGGGTTGAGGCGTCTGCCTTCGGCTCAGGTCATGATCCCAGGCTGCCGGGATCGAGCCCCGCATCGGGCTCTCTGCTTGGCAGGGAGCTTCCCCCTCTCTCTCTGCCTACTTGTGATTTCTGTCTGTCAAATAAATAAATAAAATCTTTTTAAAAAATTTTAAACTGCTAGAAATAATAAAAATGAAAGAAAACAACAGTATATGAAAAGTAGGTGAGGAAAATAGATGAGGAAAATATATTTTTTTTTTTTTAATAAGGAAAGGGCTGAAGGATGTGAGGTTGATTGGTTGGTTAGTTTTTGGGAAAGGAAAAAAGAAAGCAATTTTGCCCAAATTAGAATGATTGTTCCAGAATCAGAAAAGAAAAAGAGGACAAAAGCTGAATGGCTATAGAAAGTTGTAGAAGGGTTTGTGGGAAAGGAATCTTGAGAAAGGAATTTTATGTGTGGTCAAGTCTGACTAAGATCAGAATAGATTTATTTAAGTTAAAAAGAAAAGAAGGAGAGTTTTAATGTCAAAAGTACACTGCTGTAAAATTTGAATTTGATTTTCTCACTGTTAAAGGGACAAGGTTTTATTAGATTACTGTCTGCTCTTAGTAAGAAATTGTAAGCAAAGTTTTTCCTTTACCTTTAATGTAATCTGCTTAGAAAACTGAGATTCTGTGTTTTGTCTCTGTCAGGTCTTTGATTATTTAGGAAAACTGAATCTTCTCTATTAGAAGAGTTAAACAAATATTTTTTACAGCTATGTAACTTTATGTACATGTTACATTTGAAAGGAAATAAATAAGAAGTGATGCTAAACTTTCTATAGGGGATATCTGTATGAAATTCCTAAAATCTGACATGTCCTAGTATAATATCCATCATAATTTTTAAATGTATGTCATAGAAATGACCACATTCCCTTGTCGATTGCATTAAAATGAACTGTCCTCATGATCTTTAACCATGGCCATTTTTAAGTCTTTTGTCATTTATAGACAGTTACTGTTTTACTCTTGATTCTTCTCTGAGAACATTTACAATGAACTATAAACAAAAGTACTCCATCTTCAAGGATATTCATGGAAAAGACCTTGACGAGAACTTTAAAATGCAGGTTTCTGAGAACTCGAACATCATAGCACCAAACTGGGTAAGAATTTCTAAAACTCTGATGGAAAACTCTGATGGATAAAGCTGCTAACCCAACGAGAAGCAAAGCAGGTATCATGACAGGGGACTGCATGACTTGATGGAGACTTTTTGTGATTCCATTTAAAACTCTGCTGGTTCTTTAATGTTTTGTTTCCCAGATTTAAAGGAACCCCTTTTCTCCTATTTTAAGCTCTCTATAACTCACAACAATTTGGTGAAGTGTATCTTTGCAACAAAGGTTGAAACGCTTACCTTCTTGATCTCTCCAGAATTCAGAAACTCTTATTAAATGTTCCTGTTTTCATGACACTATGTATACTTGCATAAGTTCAATAAGAATCTGTTCTCCTTGGAAGAGGACACAGTTGGACAAGGCCTTGGCTCAGCTTCCTAGTCTCTAGAGGGTTTTGAATGCCCAGTCTGAGATTCCTTATGAAAATCTCCAGCAAAGCAGGTTTAAAAGAGCCTATATGATCAGTCACATTCTTCGTTTATGTAAACAATCAGGACAAGTTTACTGAAACTAGACTTACTCTGCAGACAGGTAAGACTTACTGTGGTTATTTTTGATGAAAAAGAAGATGATTCTGATGAAAAAGAAGATAATATCTGATATTTATGGATATCAGATTTGAAGTTGCTCATTGTCTTTGAGGTTTTGTGTTCTACCTATAACTGGGCTGAACCCTGAATTTTCTGGGTCCCCCAATATTTGGCTAGAGCCCTCCAAAAGCCAACATTTCTAATTTTCTCCCACTGTTTTGACTTGGAATTGCTATGGACCTAAAATCGCTCTTTCCCAGAAACCACAGAAGCTAAAGGTGGGCTATTTCATAAGGCCTTCAGAGAAGTCACCGCAACAGCTCATGGGTGGGGGCAATCTTCGTGCCTTTTGCAATGTAGCCACTCAGAAACATCATTAGAAACATTCACACCACAAACCTGAAAACCTGACAGATCGCCACTGCCTGCCCGCACTACCGTCTGATGATTCTCGCGACCCAACATCCAGAACTCTTCTCAATGGGCTGCTCTCCGAACTCAGAAACCAGTTTTATAATTTGCTTGAACTATCAACCTTTGTTTACCTTTTATTTCTATAGAAATATCTCTCATTTAATAACCTGATTTGCTCACATCACAGAGAAGCTCATTTAGGCGGAAGCCCTCCTACAAGTACCACCTTTTGAAACAAAACATCTCGTGTCCTGGGTAATCATGAGAACATGCGATTGCTAATCCATCGTGCTGTGCCTATGTATGTTAAGTTCAAGAATTATAACCCATTTGGGTTATTTAATTGGCTGCATCTTGGCCCCTGAGAACTTTGCAATCCTTAGCTATTGCTCTTTTTATAGTCCTCATATCAAACTTCTCTGGTATGTTACATATTCTCTAGGGTTTTACACTCGTCGGCAGCTACTCACATGCCAAATGGTATCCATCAGGATCAGACAACTGGATGAAACCAACAATAACCACAGAAGTGATGAAGACAGTGATTACATCTTGGCCTAATGATGCAACTGGGCGAAAACATCAACTGTGCGATTCCCTAGCCTGACTGTATCAATAGTGGTGACACGGAATAACACCATACTGGTTGAGAATTCTCACCCTTTAGAGAGAATGGCCAAAAGGGGGAATTGTTAAAATAAGAAAGAGACCTGTTTTGAAAATTCCCTGAATTACAATGGGGCACCTGGGTGGCTCAGTGGTTAAGCATCTGCCTTCATGATCCCAGGGTCCTGGGATCGAGCCCCAAGCATCTGCCTTCATGATCCCAGGGTCCTGGGATCGAGCCCCACGCTGGGCTCCCGGCTCAGCAGGGAGTCTGCTTCTCCATCTGCCTGCCACTTTCCCTGCTTGTGTTCTCTGTCAAATAAATAAATAAAATCTTTAAAAGGGGGGGGTAGGAAAGAAAAAGATAATGGTCTGAATTGCAGTTTAAAACCAGTTTAGTCATACAAACAAAGCTTAATTTAGCTTATTTTGTAACATTAACTTGACCTGGGTCATTTATTGCTTATACCTCTGAAAATTATATGCAAAATGTGAACTGCCTCCCCAGGTTGGTATGAGGCAACCACTGACCAATTCATGATCATTTAAGGACATGCCAGTATTATACCCAATCCCTTTGAAGAATAGACACTGCTCTCTCATTTTATAAGCTGCTTTATAACAATAGAACTCCGAACCGCGTTCCATGTTTTGGTTCACTGAGTGCTCCTGGTTCACAGTCTTTTTGGTGTGTGCTCAATCGACTTTTACTAACTATTCCTTGGGCAATTTGTTGGTTTTACTTCTGCTATTTCTGAACTTTTGACACTCAACGTCGCTTGAAGATACACAGGACCACAAGGAAGGCATGAGAAAGAACTGAATTCTGCCAACAATCAGTGCGCTTGGAAAAGAACTCTGAGCCCCAAATGACAACAGCTGGCCAAGACCTTGATCGTCAGCCCAGCAAGGTGGAGAGCAGAGAGCTCCGCCACCTCATGCCCAAATTCTGATGTTCAGAAACTGAGGTTAATAAATGTGTTGCTTCAAGATACTTAAAAATTTTAAAATAATGCTAAGAGGTCCTAGGCTGGCTCATGAAAGATGTTTCTAGCTTTGTCACTAACCCATCCTATGACCTGTGCCATGTCACCTAGGCCCCGAATCTCACCTCCCACCTGTCAGTTGGGGAGAGGGCCGTATTAATAGGTACTTGCTAGAGTAGTAGGAAGAGCAAAAGAAAATGTGTTTGAAAGTACTTTGCATATCATATGGCATTGTGAAATTGTAAGTTTTTACAGCAAACCAGCTCTCCACCAAAACCATTGTGTTGATATGAATGCTGCATTTTTCTCTCCACATACCTTCCATTTTTTTAATTGAGCATACAATTAGATAAATATTTATCTATGAAATATCTCCTTGTGAAAAAGCAACATAAAGGAAATTTTTAAATCTAGAAAGACGATGTATTTTCTGAGAATGTCCTTCCTCCCACAACACACATCTACAAGCTTGAAATGTATTGGCCTCCCTCTTCTCCTTTGAGAACAGTGTCTGGCTGGAAACTGGTCACCCACACTCATGGCCATAGAGCACACAAGGCAATGGAATGGCTCCCCTCCTCACACCTCCTAAAAAACAATGTCCCTCTGATGCTTGTGGGCTCATCTGACCCTCTATGCCTGAGCCAGGACAGAAGAAATGACAGTTTAAACGGTTGGTCCCGGACCACAGCACCAATCAAGAGTAAAGTCATCTTACTGCGAGCTGGGTGCCTGTCCCCTGATCCCACACAGTCTAGACCGGCAGGGGGCAGGGAGAAGAGAGGACACTGCCTGCTTGTTCTGTGCCCGGGGTGACATCAGATTCGCCAACCCTCTACCGACATTCCGATCATGTGCCCTTGTGGTGCCAAAGTCCCAGGGCCAGGCTGGAATTCGGGACACATCATGCAGGTGGTGTGTGGGTTTCTGAACTTGTTTGCTTTTAGTTAAACAAATGGGCTTGGCTTCAGAAACTAGGTCCAGACTGATCAATAATCAGAAGTGTCACAACTTGAGAAAAATTTCACATTCATTTTATCTGGATGCGTTCAATGGCATTAATGTGATCCACCCCCCACCATTCCTCAAAAATATCCCTCTTTGATCATACCAGATCATTAAGGCGAACATGAGACCTCATTCTCTTCTCATCTAAAGCCTGAATTCTAGCTTCAACATGCAAAATTTTAAAAAAAATTTTAAAAGGGAGAACTGATAGAATTGCATAGGTAAAATTGAAAAACGTAAGAGGCAGAAAATGGAATTGGAAGCACAACTTCTTTATACACATCAGAAATCCATTCAATCAGTTCATTATTTAGAGACTCCTTTCTTGTTTTTGAAGCTGCCAGTGGACTGATTTATTTCATGATCAGCCACGAATACACATTATAGCATAAGCTGGTGATGTTCAAAGAGAAGGATTTGGATTTAACAGTCACTTTGAGTGTTGACTGTCAACATCAGAGGAGCCTGTGGCAATGTACTCTACATTGTAGAGAAGAGGCAAACCTGTTGGCATCTGAACATGGGCCCACCTGCAATTCTCATTCCAATGTTAGCAGGATACACACCACCTAGTAATTTCTTGACTAGCTTGCCCTCCCCTCCCTTGCCCTTCTCCTCTACCTAAACCAGGGAGGGACTGGGGTCGACCTCAGGGGTGGCCATCTGCCCCAGGAGAGCTGTCAGACACACCAAAGCATAGAATCTCAATGGTTATTTGAAATAATGATTCTCTTACATATACCTCCACCAAAGCAGGTAATTGAGAGGGGAGTTCATTCCCTTGGTACTCACAGATACAGGAACGAAGGCCAGATCTGAATTACTACCTAATGAAAGCGCTGGAAGTATTCTGAAGGAGTCTTACATTCTTTTTCTGGCTACCATTCATCAGTTGTGTGACCCTTGGCAAGACATGAACATAAAACCACTGCTTTCTCTATGAAGTGCATCTAAGATCTACCCCATTTATCTCATAGGATAGTTCTCAAAATTTCTTTAGAAAGTTTATGTAAAAATATATAAATAAAACATAGTATAATTGCTACTGAATTATTTGAAGAAATTCATTTCTTTCTCATAATGTAGAGTTGGATACTATCGTTAGGGTCTAAAAAATAAATTTATTATCTAAGAGATGAAACTAATTGAATTACAGAAAAACCTAATTATAATTCTTCAGATACACTAGGTTCATAATTTACATGGCAATGATCTTGCGGGTTGGGCACTGATTAAAATCACTGCTGTTTAAAATGGTTCAATCATTCTTTGGGGATGCAAACTCAAGTTTAGCAAACAAAGACACTTTAAAAATGAAATAATGTTGGCATTCTAGGAATGGACTAAGCAAATTAAGAAACCATAACTGAAAAATCTTTTAATACGATCTTATTGATTTCCTCAAAACTGAATGACAAGAAAATGGAATTTGAACTATAAGTCAATCCTAAATCTTCGTCCCCAGTATCCTAGTACAACCATATAATAGTCAATAAGGAGGCGTCATCACCAGCAGATAGGAATGTGAGCTTTCAGCTTTGCAGAAACACAAGCTCTAGTTGGAAACCAACTTCTGGCACTCAGTGTTTGGTGAGTCCTGCCTTGAATACTAATCAAATGGAAATGACCTTAAGTTAACAATAATGTAAATACTCTAACATTCTGAACAAGGAAGTACATTCCTCCAACAGACTTGTGGAAGGTTAGAACTAACCATGGAGAGTATGTAGCCCAAATCTCAATTTCTAGAACTAATGGCTTTAATGCCTCACAGCATTTTTTTTATCAGAATGATCAAAGACCTAAATTACTGGTTATTTCTCTGGATAATGATCAATGCCTGTGCACGGAGAGTGTGGGATATCCTACATACAACAAAAATGTGTGCAACAAGGGAAGGCGTCATACTTCCTCTTATTTAAGAAACAAGGCGGTGAGAGTTATTTCCATAAGTGGTATCGCAGATTTGGGTGCTTTTTGCAAATTCTGAACCTGGGATTTAATAGTGCTTCATGGGCTCCTGGAGGATAAACTTGAACATGTCTACAAACATGCAGCACAACAGAAATTAAACACACTTGCTTTCCTGCTCTGCATTTATTGGGGCTACAGAGACTCAAACAGCTATTTTCCTCTCAAATAATTCAGAAAAAATATAGTACAACAGCAATTTCTTAAATACATAACAACACTTTCTGGATCGTGAATCGACATGAGATGTAACAGCCTACAGGTATCGATTGGACAGCTTTATAAAATGTCACGCATCTACAGCGTTACGAAATTGTCTTCAGAGCTGCACACATATATATACATGGTTCTATATACATAAAGGCATCCATTCATGAACAGAAAGTCAAGCACTGTGTAGAGAAGGGTAAAATAATACACAGAGTCTGAATTAATTTGGGGTTCCAAGCAACAGTGATTTACATTCAAATAAACATGTAGATTTTCAAATCTAGATAGGTAAAATTTTCATGATGCAGGCTACAGGAAAATTCACACTGTGAATTATTTGTTCTTCAAAGGCCTCTTTATCGAAATAGAGATTTTAATGCCAGCACAAACACCCATTACGTGAACAAAAAGAATGCCTATGAGTCTAAAATTTGCTTCCATATGCCTTTCCCCCACATCTCCCTACCTAGTAACCAGAGAAAAATTCCCAGAAGGGACAGCAGCTAGATGTTGTGCCTTTATATCTGTTAGTGTTTCTGGATGGGGGGTTATTACATCCAGATTAGAATTGGGTGAAGGAGTTTTGATTTCTATTTCAAATAGACTATACTGCGCCAAACAGAAAGATTTTTTTTGCCATGACATCCAAACATGATCATGTAGGCCCGTATTTCTTCCTAGTATAGAAAGAGGATCACTAGGGTAATAGAGAACTGACAGAGGAAGGAGGCGGGTTAAACTCTCTCACTGGCCAATTATCCCAAATGAGAGCATCTCTCTCTGTTATCGACATTGTCAGTTCTCTTCTTTATAAACAACGTTTCTAGCTCGGCTTACACCTTGCCCTTTGACGCGCCAGAGATCGATCTCGGTTTAACCCACCAGCCTATCCCTGTTGATTCTGACAGTCTCACACAGGCCTATTCACGCAGCCACATAAGGAAGAAGTCACAATTTTCCAGGCACTTTTCAACATTTAAAAACTTCAATCCAGTTGTTAAAAACCTGTTTCACAAACAAGCCCCGCTCCCTGTCCCCTACGAAACAGTAGCTGATTTTATTACAGCATCTCTGTGAGAAGACAAATTCCTTCAGTTTGGCCAAGGAAACAGTGTGGATGTTTTCTCCTACCTGTAACTCCAAATTTGGGAGCACTGCCTCTGATAACATACGATGTTGGGTTATTCGAAATCAGCCCCTGTTTAAAGATTCTTTGTGGACTCGAGCTTAGAGAGTTCACTCGTGCTGGAGGACATTGCCACGACAGACATTCTTGATACAAAAATGCAATTTCATTGAGTTCCTGTGATCCCCTGAGCAGTTATAAATGCCCTTTGCTATAATGAGGCAGTGTTAAGACAAAGCAAATTATTCAAATATATGGAAACTTGTCTTTCTACTAATATGAAATACATCGATAGAAGAGGGTACTCTTGTTCTGAAGCGTTCAGAGTTTCAAAGGAAAATAAAGACACTTAATATGGAGACATCTCGAAAAAATGATTAAAAATGTTTTTGGTTGGTTGCCATTCAAAAGTTTTCCCAGAGTTCTCATCTATGTTTTATACAAATGGTAAATAAAAATGTACACGACCGAGAGATGTACTACACACAAATCAGATATCGATATGTACGTGTGAACTATAAAGTTCCTTAAATATACACACCCCCACTCAGGATACATTCCATTACATTGGCAAAGCATTGTTCCTTAATAATAGGTCCAAGATAGCAGCAATTTAATAACTAGTTACCCAGTTACCTTGGGGAAGTAGGATGGGTTCTGACAGTCCCTCCTGGCGGTGTCGCTAGCTTCAGAGAGAGCTCTCTACGAGCATCTTACATATTCTCAAGAAGCACCAGGCTGCGTTGCTAAGGGCAATTAGGTAATCCTGTCAATGGAGAAAAGGTTATTCTCATTTCAAAACCTTTTTATCCAAAAATCTGATAATGGGGAAAAAGAAGTTGCCGGAAGGTGATACCAACCCAAAGCATTTATGATACAGAAAGCATTTACATTTTATTTCTTACATTTTTTTGTTATTTTTTTCTGTTCCTTGTACACACAGGAAGTGTCTAGATTGCCTTACCAGATGCTGGAAGAGCAATACGAAACTGCGGAGAAGAGAGGGGCTCTGAGCTGTGTCTGAAAAGATGTAAGTAACCTGATCATCAGTGTTTTTACAAAACTGAGATGGCATGACATTGAACTAGGCGTTGTTTTAGAAGAGTTAGGTTTATGAGTCTATACCATTAGGTGAGTCATGAACTTGCAACCAAAATTTACATATATAATATGCAAAAGAACAAACCCTTCAGGTTGACTTATAATAAATCACATTTGTCCCAGAAGGAAAGACAGAATGGCTTCGAGGAAACATTTATATTCTGTGTACCACTGGATAGACTCACGCATGCCCAACGGATGGAAATTCTAGGTAGGCAGCAGCTTACCGGACTGGTGTACACATGGACTTGGATACGCAATCTTGGTGTGTACTTTCAGGGCCAACTCTAACTATGTGGGGTGCATGAACACAGAGCTCAGGATAGGTCTCTGTTACCTATGATGAAGGTTACCCTTGACCCTCAGCCACTTGACCCATATTGCCTATAAACCAATCCTGGAGACCACAGCTACTGGCTGTAGGAGGACAGTTGATCGCCTTCACCAAGGTGCACTGGCCAAGGGAGAGCTACTGGATCAGACCACACTGTTTCAGTGGCCGCAACCCCTTCACTTGGAAGGGACAACTCCCTCCGCACAGCAGTTTCTCCTGCTTGAAGCGGAGATCACACGAGAAGAAACCTATTGTGTTTCTGCCAAGTCACTGTGGGAATGCCGGGAACAGCACCCCCGGGAGCCCGAAGAGGCAGAACCAACAGACCCACTCCTGCTGCTCCTGCTGCTCCTGCTGCTCGGCGCTTACGACAACTTCCCCTTAAACAGTGTTATCCTTTCCCTCCTACGGGGGCCCGGGTTTCTCCCCTATTTCTCAAGGGGGTCAAGCCAACACACAATAGACTCCAGCTGATGAGTTACGATGTGTGTTGCCAACCGTGACAACACACTGACGATACTGAACGTTCACTTGGGCTCCTTGAATTTGGCTGGAAGTTGAACAGTCCAGTGGGATCCTGTGGAGGATACGATGACGGTGGGTTAGCTCCTTCTCAGCAGCCCCAAAGCTTCCCAACTGCTCCACAGACGCCGGCCGAGACTGCAGAACCCAGGTCCTTCTCTTCAGACAGGCTTGGCCTTTTCTGATGCCAAAGGCAGGCAGGCAAGTTCAAAGTCTGGACACAGAGGCACTTCCAAAGTTTGGCAAGGAGAGGGCAGGTTCACTAAGTGGGGCTTTATCACCGTGCTTCTCATTATAACCCCAGACGTCTGTGGCACGTGCACAGGAGCAGAGACCTTTAGGTGGTGGAGGGGTCGTGCTTTTTCTTCTTGCCCCGACAGGACTTGCAGACACAGCAGATTATACACGGGGAAGCCAGCAGCAGCAAGGGTGAAGTCACCAGGGCAATGATACCCAATCCCACCAGGATCCCCACCACCTGGAAATTCAGAAGAAAAGCCTACTTCAGCGCTTCAATCTTCCTAGATGTATACTGAACCATCCACTATAGATGGAATGTTTGTATCCTCCCCCACCCCGCGAAAGTTCTTAGGTTGAAACCTTAATGTCCAATATAATGGTATTTGGAAATGAAGGCCTTTGAGAGGTAATTAGGACTGGAGGGTGGAGCCCTCACAGTGGGATTAGTGCCCTTATAAAAAGAGCTATCAGAGCGCTTGCTTCCTCTCCCCCAGCTCGGCACCATGTCAGGACACAGTGAGAAGAAGGCCATCTGCAGACCAGGAAGAGGGTCCTTGCCAGAACCCAACCATTCTGGCACCTTCAACTCGGGCTTCTTATCTCCAGAACTGGGATAAATACGTGTCTATTTTTCAAACCACCCAATTTTTATGGTAATTTATTCTAGCAGCCTGAACGAAGACACAACCTCAGGCATACGAAACAGTCACAGTTATGGGACCTTTCAGCCAGTGTCCTGCATGATCTGAACCAGATATGAGCCAGGGAGGCAGCAAGCACTAGATCCGAGGTGAGAGGAAGAAACCGGACGCTAACCTGAGCTCTGGCACAGGCTCTGTGACACCCCGAATTGTTGGCACTCTCCCTACCCGAATCTCCTGGACAGCCTCATAGGGATGCTAATAATGATTCCTAGGCTATTAATACTGATGCCCTTAAAAGGAACTTAGTCTTTAATAAATATCAAACACTATTAAAAATAAACCAGGACTCCCTCTGAACCTCCCAGAGAAACCCACAATGGCGTGTGCAGAGGGATCGAAGCTCCAGCAGGGGCCCACAGGATTTTAGAGAATTGCCTTTTATAAGAAATACGACTTATAGGGCTTTCGGAAAGTCATTCTATCCTTTTTTCAAGAGGAGAGAATATCTGCCTGGATTCTGCAGGTCACTGTTAATTACTGGGCTGCTCTGGGGCCCTGCCCCTTGCCTTACCCTCAAGGGGATCGTGCTCCTGAACTAGCTTCAGGCAGTTGCTGGCCCTGGCCCAGAGCTCCACAGAACCTCCCAGGCTGGGATGGGTAAGCAGAGGACAGGGTGGGGAGGAGGACTGGGTGGGCTTTTCAAGCCATCCCAAGTCCCATACAGATCCTGCTCCCTTAAAGGTCAAGGGTACCTGCGTTCGGTTCCACATCACTGAGGCTCTTGAGTGGCCCAGCTTGTTCCTGCATGGCCCTTTGTCATAATGTCTGAGGAAAATGTCATTCTGAAAAACAAAGAGAGAGGTTTCAGTAAACACGCTCTTTTGAACAGAAGACTAAACACTAACCACATTGGACCGCCTTGGTGACAAGCAAAGGCTCTTTCGGGGAATACAAATGGTGGCCTCTGGGAATTCCAAGGCCACAATCTTTAGAATATGTCTCAGTACTTTTACAAATCACTGAGTGAAAACAGATCATAATCATCGAGACCCTTGACTGAGTCTAGAAAAGATTAGAGTCCTGACCAATCATCTTTGAAAGGTGGCCCTAGCACAGGTGTGACATGGAATGGAGATCGGGAGTGGAGAGCATGTGGGGAAAAATGTCAGCGGCTGAAATGGGAAACACAAACATGGGGCCCTGAGGTTACTAACTTGATGGGGGAAGAAGGAGAAGAAATCACAGATGAGAGGAAAGCCCCCAGACAGAGGCAGGAGCCTGGTCGAGAGAAATGACAACAGAGAGATGAACTTTGTTGGGAAGATGATGGCCACACTTTGGACAGTTAAACTCAAGAGTTACTCAAGCCGTAACGTTCAAAAGGCAGCTGATTACACAGATGAGGATTTTGGGGAAAAGATGGGAATCTGCGTACATGGGGTGGAGAAAAACTACAGAAGTAGATGAGCTCACCCAGGGAGAGAGTGTAGACAGACAGGCAAAGAGGATGTGAGAAGGGGGAGCCTGGGTGGCCCAGTTGGTTAAGCATCTGACTTTTGAGTTCGGCTCAGGTCATGATCTCGGGGTTGTGAGATAGAGCCCCATGCCCAGTGCAGAGCCTGCTTAAGATTCTTTCTCTCCCTCTTCCTCTGCCCCTCCCCCTTCTTGCTCTCTCATTCTAAAAAAAAAAAAAGAATGAGTCAAGGAGGCACCTGGAAAGGAAACAGAAGTGGCCACAAATGTAGAAGGGAAATTAGAAGAGAGGTCATCACTGAAGCAGAGGCGGTCAAGATGTCAAAGGCAGTGGAGAATCTGGGTAAGAGGAGGACTGAAACATCCATTGAATTTTACCCAAAAGACAGTACTCAAAGCCTTGGAAAAACAGTCAAGGCTGTGACAATGTGGCAGGCTAAGTGCATTTCAAAGGACTGGAGGTAAGTATCAAGAATGAGAGGCAATTATGCTGTGTTGAACTTGGCTTCCAAGAGAGGGAGAGAGAAAGAATGGCAGTAAGGGAGACATGCAGGCTTGAGAGAAATGGGACTCGTTTTTACGTGGGACACAGCTGAGCCCATGGAGATGTTAGCAGAAATTGAAATCACAGGAGAGAGGAGAGGTAATGGAAAGGGAAGTCTCTGAGGTCCCCAAAGCAGATTAAGAACACTTCGTCCTCTGAACCAGCAGGGATGAGGACCAAGGCAGGAGCAAACTCAACACCCCAGCAAAACTCAAAAATCACTCGGTTTGGGCATCCGTCATCTCAGGCTTGGCTCCTGGACAATCATCCTGTTCCCAGACCCGGGCTCTGAAACTTTCCTATAAACAAAGATCAACACCACCATCTGACACAGAACACTTGTCGAGAGAAAAACATCATTACCAACGCACCAGTGCCCCTGGCGAAAACCAAGAAAATGAGATCTCGGAAAACAATGACCAGAAAAAGATGCTTCAGTATTTGAAGTCTGTGTATCCCGCCTTTGAACATCTGTGCCATTTCAACTCGAGCGCCGCAACAGTCCAAGGGACAGAACAGTGTGTTCTCTGCAACACCATACCCCAAACATATTTCAGCCAAAGGATGGGGAGATCTGGCACACATCTTTATTCCCTTACATTCTTGCCTCTTAAAAAGAACCTCATGGGCTCAGCCTCCTTGGGATATGAACCCAATTAATGTTCTGGTTAAACCTGAAGGCAAACAGAAAAGATGTCTTTCTTTTGTAAAAACATGAAGGGTGTACAGTCCGTGAAAACCTCGCCCACAGTACCACACATTTGGAATCATAATGGGTCTCAAATATCACACATACATTCAAGGGGTTAGGATCAATGGAATTAACCCCCCCAAAAATAAATAAATAAAAACACTTCTTTCAACCTGAGCTGTTGAGATTCCACAGACTAAAATTTCAGTTTTCTTTCCCCTAATTTATACCTCTGCTTGAAATGCCGAGATCAGGCTGATTAAAATTCTTTCGCACAGATATCATCTGAAACAACTTGTCTAATTTTCACTTAAAAATCAGGACCATGGCAGCCAGCATGCATCCCATAATAGCCGCACACGGACTTACTAACCTGTGATACTAAAGGGTCATCAGAGCCGTTTATCAGACTGAAGCCAACCAGGCAACTGAAATGAAAAATTGCACGGGGCGCCCGGATGGCTCAGGCGGTTGGGCTTCCGACTCTTGATTCCGGCTCAGGCTATGACCTCAAAGTCATGTGACCGAGCCCCACATCGGGCTCCATGCTCAATGTGGAGTCTGCTTGAGATTCTCTCTCCTCCTACCCTTCCCCCAACTTGACCTCGATTACTCTTATCCTCTCTCTAAAATAAATAAATAAATCTTGTAAAAAAGAAATGAAAAATTGAGAAAAGAATGTCTGCCCCACCATGACAGAGGGCTCACTCCAGTATGGATGTATTTCATTAGTCCAGATTGCCAGAATAGGAACTATCTATTCTTATTTGGGGTAGCACACACGTGCTAGAAGAAATACCAGAATTGAAGGGAGATCTACTCAGCCATCCTTTGCAACACCTTTTACCTCTGAGGTTACTGTGAGCCTCAGCACGGGACTGCCTGAGCCGCACCTGACCTGGGCCAGATGTGCTTCACAAATGGTGAGGGGGAAAGAATCACTGAGGCAGACCCTGTTATCTGGGAACAGAGCCCTAACAAAATGAGAGCAAGACCACAGTCGAGCCAATGAATGAAGTGGTTATTTAAGACATCCCCTTGATTTGAGCAGCTTTCTTCTTTAAATTCAAAAAGAGGAAGAGAACCAAATTATGGTAGGCAGAAAAACGGTTCCCCTACTGATGCCCGTGGCCTACTCCACAGATTTTAAGAATTTGTTGGCTTTTGTGGAAAAAGGGACTTTACACATGTGAGTAAAGGAAGAGCGTGAGATGGCGGAGAACAGCCTGTATCATCCAGATGTGACCAGTCTGATCACTCTTCCATCCAGATATGGCCAATCTAATCAGAGGGTCCTTAAGGGCAGAGCAGTGTTCCCAGCTGTGGTCAGAGGGAGCTGTGACAAAGGAAGAAGGGGTCAGAGAAACGTGGTGTGGCTGGCTTCAAAGGTGGAGAAAGGGGCCACAAGCCAATGAATGTAGGCAGCTTCTAGAAGCTACAAAACCCAAAGAAATGGACTCTCCCCTGGAATCCAGAAAAGAATGCAGCCCTGAGGACACCTTGATTTTAGTCCAGTGAGACCCACATCAGATTTCCAGAAGACAGAACTAAAGACAAAAAAAATCTCTGCTGTTTTAAGCCACTACATATGTGGTGATTTGTGACAGCAGCAAAATAAATGAATACACTGATGGCTCTCTATGTGGTAAAAGGAGACAGTGCCCCCAGCACAGAATCTGTCCCTAAAACAAAAGCTTGCCTTTAAAGCTAAGCTGACATACTGAAAGGACTCAAAGGGACATTTGCTAGACATTTAAAGTAGCGGGCTCAGAAAGAATCCTTAAGAAAAATAACCTCTTGCAGGATAAACACAGGC
The DNA here is from genome assembly GCA_003697995.1 of Taxidea taxus jeffersonii. Taxonomy (NCBI): domain Eukaryota; kingdom Metazoa; phylum Chordata; class Mammalia; order Carnivora; family Mustelidae; genus Taxidea; species Taxidea taxus. The sequence continues at coordinate 50,605 of RCUC01151272.1, forward strand.
TCAAGATTTTAAAAGAAAAGCCTGGAGGACCCCGATGAGTGCACAGATATGATGTGGAGAGAGACCACAGAGAAGACGCTTCCAGGTGGCACTTACGTCCAGGTTCTGAAGACAGTACCAGCAAAACGTGTGTTTGCAATTCTTGCACATCATCTGGGCACAGCCCTCGTTGCGTTCGATGTAAACCCGACAGACAGGGCACTGCTTGATGGGGGCTTCTGCGTCTGTCCCAAAGAGGGCCCTAGAAACAAAACGGATGAGAAATTATGGGGTGGGGGTGGTCAAGAATGCTGCTAGAACTATAAGGGTGTCCACTAACCAGGGCTGGGGAAGAGTGGGCTGAGTGTAATTAATTCAACAGGTCACTAAAGCCCTTCTAGATTCCACTTTACCAGCACCAACTGAATTCCTTAGGGCTCCTGATGGGTGGGGTAGTGGCCTCTCCCTCATCTGAGCTTAATTCACTTCCATGGAAGAGGGTGGGGGTAAAAATAGGAGGGACACAGATTATTAGTCATTCAGATAACTCAAAACAAAAAAGAACCTTAATTTATTTATATTTGGCTAGGAGTCATGCTATAATTGTACTTTCCACACCTGACTTAGTTTCTTGTTTTGCCAAGTTAGTATTTCATTCCCTGAGCACACACTGTCTAAAGCAAAAGCACAAGCATTCCACTACACAACAGAAAAACTAGTTCTGGATCTGACACGGCATAGACAAATCTTCCTGGTGATCTGTTCTGATAAAGAAACTGAAGAGAGGGGCACCTGGGTGGCTCAGTGGTTTAAGCCTCTGTCTTAGGCACAGGTCATGATCTCAGGGTCCTGGGATCAAGCCCGACATCTGGCTCTCTGCTCAACAGGGAGCCTGCTTCCCCCTCTCTCTGCCTGCTTCTCTGCCTACTTGTGATCTCTCTCTCTGTCAAATAAATAAATAAAATCTTAAAAAAAAAAAAAAAAAAAGAAAGAAACCGAAGAGGTCACGGGATGCAAGAATCAATACCTGAAAATAAACACCCATTCTCATTAGAAAGACTTGCTCCCAATGGATGCCTAGGTCAGCACAGGCTCACAGCCTTAAGGGGCACAGAATACAAGTGGAACATGTGTGTGTGGGGGTGCGGTTAAGGGAGCCACAGTGCCATGCTGCACCTTAGCTAGCGTTCCTCAGAAACAGCCCCCGGTACACGGAGACATCAAGTTCACATCGTCAGATCCAGGATCGGATTTGGTACTCACAGTAACTGTATTATAGCAGTGGGACAGATACTATTTTAATTCTTTCCCCCACCACCTTGCCCCACCCCAAATAGAGAAACAGACTCATAGAGGCTGAGTGACTTCCACAAGGTCCCACGATTACCAAGTGACCATGTCAGAACTCAAACTCTCAGGGTGCCCAGGTGACTCAGCCAGTGGGCATCTGCCTTTAGCTCGCTCGGGTCATGATCCCGGAGTCCGGGATAAAGCCCCACATTGGCTCTCTGCTCAGTGGAAGGTCTGCTTCTCCCTCTGACTCCCCTCACCCCCGCCATGCTCTCTCTTTCTTAAATAAATAAAATCTTAAAAGATAAAAATTTAGGGCACCTGGGTGGCTCAGTGAGTTAAAGCCTCTACCTTCGGCTCGGGCCGTGATCCCAGGGTCATGGGATCGAGCCGCATATCAGGCTCTCTGCTCAGCTGGGAGCCTGCTTCCCTTTCTCTCTCTCTGCCTGCCTCTCTGCCTACTTGTGATTTCTGTCTGTCAAATAAATAAATAAATAAATCTTAAAAAAAAAAAAAGGATAAAAATTTAAAAAGAACCCAACACCTCTCTCCTCTGGGATCTTCCCCTTGTCCCATGATGCCCGCAGACCTATCCGCCACGTGCAGAGGGTACTGGCTAAGAAGGCACATGCCTGCCATGGGCACTAGGTCTAGTTTTCCTCTTGGCTTGTTTGCTTGGTCCCAGATTCAAGCACAGTATCCTAGCGAGGTAGCGCTCCCGTTCCTGAAGAATGGTTCCACACTCTCTGAGGGTGTGGGGTGAACCAGCCAACTGGACTGGGCACAGCGGTGCCTCTGTTCCCACTGATGCAGAACTGCCAGAGCCTCCAGCAAAGCCAGGGATCGTGCACAAAGGTCTCTCGCTCTGGGCCCTTCTGCTGCCTTAAAAACCCTTTGTATTGAAAGGTAGAGATTTAACTGCTCATTGTCACCGAGTCTGAACTTTGGCACTGTCTTTGCAGGACACCACGTACAGAGGATGTAGCTCTTTTCCTCTAAGACCTGGGTATTGAGCATTGAGCCCCTGAAGGCCTGCTGCTTCTATTGTGCTCTCTCCAGCAGGACTGGCACACCCCACAAGCTGCCATACAGTCAGGTCACAAAATAATTTCCGCATCACTTTGCAAGCAGGAAAAAATCCACGGCAGGTGCTCATGGCTTCTAAGCTAACGGCTGTGGACAAGCCATGCTTTGCTATTGAAAACCAGTGGGCCGTGGGCCTTCCGACCTAAAGAAAAATCAAAATGCATTCAGACCCCCATTTCAGCAGTATTTAGGAGAGTCTCCAGGGGTAAATACCTAAAATCCCCTTAGAAAGACTGTCAGTTTCTCTTTGTTAACAACTTCCCAGTTCCAAGACGCTTCTCAGGGAAGTTCCACGGGGGAAATAACCAGTCTCTGAATTCCATCACAAGAGAACTCCTTCTCCAAGTGACCTATTTGGGGTGAATAATCACAAAGACCGTTTCTCCTTTCTTACCTGTGCTCTGTTGGCAGGACGATGGGCTGACTATCTCTACAGGAGACCTCTGCGTGCCAAGCATCCTTGCAACAGGAGCAGAACTTCAGGTGACAAGAAGGGCACTCCACCTGCACAGGCTGTCCTGGGTCACTGGAGGCAACAGGGCACACTGTCTGACAGTCTGCAACAGGACACCACGTTCGGTAGGGGTCCAGGTGAACTTCTAAAGTGTAAACAAAGAAAATGTGATGGTCTATGTGTCTTTCGTACGAGCCTAGACTTTCCCCCCTTCCTTCTTCTCTTTTATAGGCTAATATTTATGGAATGTTAGTACAACCAAGGGCAGTGATTTCTACTCTTGGTCTTCATAATGGACCCAGACCTAAGAGGTCACTCAGTTCTGCCATGTTTCTCAAAGTAGGTACTAGTGGAAAAGGCCACCATTGCCCTTATGAACAGATAGGAAGTGTTCTCACTAACCAAAATGGGCAATTCTTTTGGAATACTTCTCACCTTTCAGCACTCAAAGTAGGCAAAAATCTCAAGTCCCTGCTACAACTATTTGGGGGTATTATCTTGGAGGAAAATTGGACCTGAAGGACCTACCGAAGCAAAAGGAAAAAGAAATTCATGGGATTTTGTCCTTTCTGGGACCGAGAAATAAGTAATGAGGTTTCTTACTACTTTTTCTAGAGGGAACTGAAAGAACAAGGAAGAAATCAAACAGCTGAAGGACCAAACAGTGCCTGGTATGGCTTAGCCAAGAAGTCAGATTATCTGTCAATTTGGATATTCTGTTCTCCTACCATATGCTAGTTGGAGATATTTGTAAAAGACTCAGAAGATCCAAAATCAAAAGGTTTCACAGACCGTAAAATGACAGTCAGTTATAGACTATACCAACCACATCCAAGTGGCGTGTAGGAAGGAATATGGAGTTGGGGGTAAGCTGACTGTCATTCTATTCAAATGTTTACAAATCTTGTTTGGTTTTCCATTTTTCTATTCAATAAAGACCTCACATTCTTATAATGTGACCTTTAAGGGAACATATTATGTAAAAATGATGTTATTTGAGGAATAGAGTAGCCCTTTTTTCTCTGAACCAATGTATTTTGCAAATTTTAAACAGATGAGATTCCAGTTTTAAATCTCCTAAGGCTTATGATTCTTGGAAATTTCCACACAGGAGGCAAACAGACCCAAAGAGTGGTGCAAAAAGGAAATGAAGGCATTAAGTATGAGCTTAGTTTTACAGGTAATAATTTTACAAATTCAGTATCAGGGGAAATAAGTCCAGAATGTTCCAGCAAACACTGTCTCCATTAATCTCTCATCTAGAAAAGGCAACAATCAGACCCATGCTTTTTACAGGTTTTCATTCAAAAAGAGAACCCTTACATGTATTTTCTTATCTAATAATTCTGGGGAATAGGGGTTGGAGAACGATGAGCCAAATAAAATCAGAAAAGGGAAGCCTTTGATTCACAGGTGCTCAGACCCCAAGAGAGATGGGCCCTTGAAAGAAATCCCTAAAAGTTTGAGAAAGGCTAGTTAGAAAGTCAAGGGGGCAGTGACACCCACCTCAGCTCCAAGGTCCTGACCTTTTATTTCCACACCATTTATATTTTATTTCCAAACTCTTGTAACGGCTTCACAAACACTAAGTCCAAAGAAATGAAGGCTGGTGTATAAATTAAAGCTAAGGACTCACACATCACCTACGTTCTTAACCACCCACCCAAACTGCAGGCCTTTTAATTTTTTTTTTTTTAAGATTTTACGTATTTATTTCACAGAGAGAGACACAGCGAGAGAGGGAACACAAGCAGGGGGAGTGGGAGAGGGAGAAGCAGGCTTCCCGCTGAGCAGGGAGCCCCATGCCACGCTGGATCCCAGGACCCTGGGATCATGACCTGAGCCAAAGGCTGACATTTAACGACCGAGCCACCCAGGTGCCCCCAAATCCCAGAACTTTTAAAAGACTGACAGTATGGAAAGGAAAGGAAAGACACATATTATAGCTAAATTTATAACATGCCTGCAGATCACCCTAAAAAGATACAAGGATACAACTTGTTCTCCTAATTCTAATCCAAATTATTTGGTAGACATTCTGGCCCGTTTGTTTGTACCGACTTATTTTTCAGGTACTGGGGTTGCCACAATTAAAGCAGAAACAATAAATACGGGAGCAGTTACAAATTTTGATGAATCCCCATAAAGAAAAAAACCTTAGGAAGCAAGGCAGCTGATACACTCTCCAGTGCAAAAAGCAACGGAAGAGTCGGAGCCGCAGAAAGCAGCGATGCTCTGGACTTTCCTCCACTTTGATAGAACAGGAACGATCAGGCGAAGGAGGGTGGTGGAAGGGGCAACACGCAGACATTGCGGCGTTCTCCTTACTTCGATAGAAGTCTTGTTCTTTAGGGATAGTTTATAGAGCTTAACCAACACCCGAAGTGGAGTTACCACGAGACAGATTTTAACAGATTTTAACTCTATCCAGAACTGTTAGGGCCTCCTCTAGCCACCTTTACAGTATCTGGTCTACATCTGTCCCAGCTTCTTTCTAACCTCCTGGTGAGAACGCTCCCGTCTCTATAGACACACATCACAGCGGACTTGCGCTCTCAGCCTGCGGCGCAGCCAGGGTGTCATGTGACATGGTTCTGGCCAATGGGAGGGGAGGGAAGACCGCAAGGGGCTTCTGGGACTAGATCTCCTTCCGGATACGCGGGCGAGAAGCTCCCATCTGTCTGCGAGCCTGTGAACACGACTGTGTGAAGCTGTGATGCCTGGGCCTCGACAACTCTGGGACCTCGAACGGGAAAACTACAGGAGTTGGAGGAGTTGAGCCGCTTCGTCAACTATACCCGCAACTGCCTACCTCTGGATTTCCTGTGCACGAGGGAATTCAGTGCCGTCACTGGTTAAGGCACTTATAAGCCCGGCATTCTGTTCCTTGTAGATCTCAACCATAAGGTTACCTCTAGCAATAGGGAGCAAATGCCCAGGTCAGACAAGGACTGCTCCTCCCGTGCGGCTGGTAAGTTTACAAAGGGGATTAAAGTACCGTTTCGGAGATGACCTTGAAAGTCTTTTAAGTGAGGCGCGAGGAAATGTGTGTATGTAAATAGGAATAAAACATACACTACACACAACATCCTGTAGAAAACCTTATCTACCATAACAAAATTTTATTTTTAATTCTTTATTAACCTTTTTAAAAAATTAACACCCTGTGCCAGACCCATAAGGTTTTTGTGTAGGTTACTAGACAAATAATATACATCCATATAGCTGAACACTATGTAGCTCTAAAATAAGGTGAATTGATATGACAATATGGAAAGATCCCAAAGATATATTGCCAGTTCAAAAATGCAGATTGAGGAAGAGTATAAATGAACCATGTTTATAAGAGTATGTATATATGGAAATATGTTTTAACATTTTCAGAAAATCTAAGCAGCATAAAAAGAGTTATCATTGAATAAAGGGCAGGGGTTGGAGTAGGAGGCAAAGATTTACTTTAATACTAAACTTGAAGTTATTTTTTAAAAAATATTTATTTGAGAGAGAAAGAGAGAGAGAGAGCATGAGTTGAGGGGGCAGAGGGAGAGGGAGAAGCAGGCTCCCCACTGAGCAGGGATCCAGATGTGGGGCTCAATCCCAGGACCCTGAGATCATGACCTGAGCCAAAAGCAGCCGCTTTACCAACTGAGACACACACATGCCCCTAAACTTGAATTTAAAAAGAAACGGGAGCAAATACTACTTTTATAATTTTTTAAAGCTGGTTTTAAAAGTCTACTACCAAGGGCACCTGGGTGGCTCAGTCGGTTGGGCATCTGACTCTTGGTTTGGGCTCAGGTCATGATCTCAACATCAGGAGATCAAGCCTGGCTTCGGGCTCTGTGCTCAGTGGGGAGTTTGCTCAAGATTCTCTCTCTCCCTCTCTGCCCCTTCTTCTCTTGCTTGCACACTCTCTCTAAAATAAAGAAATAAGGTTGCCTGCATGGTTCAATCAGTTAAGCATCTGCCTTTAACTCAGATCATGATCTCAGGGTCCTGGGATTGAGTCCCACATCAGGCTTGCTGTTCAGCAAGGAGCCTGCTTCTCCCACTCACTCTCTCTCAAATAAATAGATAAAATCTTTTTTAAAAAATCTTTAAAATTTTTTTAAAAATTAAAGGTTACTATCAATCTGCTATATGAACAATAGACTAATAAAATAATTCTGGATCTAAGCTCTTCCCTGGAAAATCATCTACTTTTTGTATTCACATTTCCCCCTCTGTTTCACATTCTTCTCCATATATATAATTCTCATTCTAGGCTTTTCCTTACCCTAAAAATCCTCTCATCTTTAACAAAGTTATAGCCCATCCATTTTTAAAGGACCTTCTTTAAAGGACCTACTACATGGGGCACCTGGGTGGCTCAGTTGTTAAGCATCTGCCTTCGACTCAGGTCATGATCCCAGGGTCCTGGGATCAAAGCCCACATCGAGCTTCCTGCTCATCAGGAAGCCTGCTTCTCCCTCTTCCACTCCCACTGCTCTCCTCATCTGTCTCCCTGTCACATAAACAAATAAAATCTTTTTAAAAAGATTTAAAAAAAATAAAGAACCTATGACATACTTGTCTTAATTTTGGTGTCACAGAATCAGCACCTTGTTCATTGCTGTGCTCTAGTCTCTCCATGGAGAAGGCCTTTTCTCTTTAGGTTGTAGGCAAGGGCTACTTATTTTATTTGTGTGCTCTAATACACTGACACAGTGATAGGATGCTTCCTGTTGATTTATAGCAGTCATTCTTGGTTTTTTGCAAAAGCTAGATATATTCCTCTGCCAACAGTTGCCTTACAATAGACACTACTAATACCATCTTAAATTGCCTTGCACTGGAATTTATTTTCCATTCTCTTCTAGTACTTTCATTAACAGATGTACATAGCACACTAAAATCATCTAATACCAGTCCTGGTGTTGAAAGTATGCTATGATCATTATTAGACTCTAAAAATCTCCACCCACCTCAATTAGGCTCTCTACATTTGGAAAGACACCAACTTGGCAAACATGGAACTTTACATATAGCACTCTCAAAATTAAACCTCCTTTATGAAGTGTCACTTATAAGGGTGACAATGAAAAAAATTTCTAACATTAAAATGAACAATAATTACCCTTGCTAGAACCCTACTTAGTGTCTCCCTGTACCTGACATCCATTTCACCTTCCTGTCTCATGTCAGTCCTTGGATAAGTGATCCAGATTTGCTGATTCTCATTCCTTTCCCCTCATATCCTCCTTAAGTCTCTAAAGTAAACTTTTTATTACCAGCTCCTTAATAAATTGCTGTCTGAAAGTTAACACAGCCATCCCTCTACTCATCCCTGGCAAATGTTTCTCATTCTATCTTCTATCTGATACTCTTGTAGCTCTCTTCCATAAGGCACCAGCCTCTCTATTCTCTTCCCACAACCTTCCTTCTCCTTTCACATCAGTACTGCTTCCTTTGGTTCTGTCGATGGACGGTGTCAAAGACTCAGTCCTTGATTTCTCCCGAATGTCCTTACTTACAGAACCCAAGCCGTGACTGAGTCTTAATCTTGCTTTAATTTGGACTATTCCAAACTTCTTGAGGCCTGACTTCTTGTGCTGATATGCTGAAAACCTAGTCAAATGTCTATTATTCATTGTTCATTCAACAAATGATCAATTTCAGGGACTTTTTAGAGACCGTGGGTGTAGAGATGAAAATAGAGTTTTGCTTTTGAGAATTCTCAGTGTGAAAAGAACAAGAGATGTTTAAATTAATAAAATATTTTTATGGGGCGCCTGTGTGGCTCAGTGGGTTAAAGCCTCTGCCTTCGGCTCAGGTCATGATCCCAGGGTCCTAGGATCGAGCCCCACATTGGGCTCTCTGCTGAGCAGAGAGCCTGCTTCTCCCTCTCTCTGTGCCTGCCTCTCTGCCTACTTGTGATTTGTCTGTCAAATAAATAAATAAAATCTTTTTAAAATAATTAATTAAATATTTTTTAAAAGCAATGCAATAACCAACAGAACACCCCATGAGATAACATAAAGGAAATTATTACTGTCTGTGAGCAGCTCTTAGGGGTGGAGGTAAGGAACGTGTAACATACAGAAGGCTTTTGTAACACAGGAATATTTTAACTCTTTTCTTATCTGAATATCCATAATGAAGTTTCCCCTTTCAATCAGCTCTAAACTGAGGAAGTAGAACTGGTCGCTCCTGCTCACAGTACAAAGCAGATGGCATATGCTGAGATAAAACACAAAGAGATGAAGTTCGAGAGAGCTAAGGCACCATGTAAACAGAGATTAAAAAACAAAAAACAATCCCCAGAATAGCAACTCGCTAGGCAGCCAGAGTGTGGAAGATATAAAAGGGAAAGAATAGTCTCCTTCCAGATACTGTAATAAAGATACTGTACTTAAGAAGACACCGAGCAAGGACATTGGCAGTCACCTTCTGAAGCGGGGTCTTGCCAGGAGCCAACAGCCTACTCCATCTTGTCAACTCCGCATTCAGTGACATCAAATGAATCGCCCACTTGAGAACTCAGCCACGATGAGAGTATTTACACCACAGAAATTGGCAAACACTATAAATCAGAGCCTCCCCCACTTCCCTCGCAAATCTGTTTACCAGCACATCACTGAACACTGTCCAAACTGAGAGCAGATACTTAAATATATAAACCAGACTTCAACACCATCCAGCGGGGGACACAGAGTGGGCAACCAAAGAACAGAACCTAGCACAAGTAGAGGAGAAATTGAAAGGACAACAGTGACAGTTCCTTTAGCCACATTTGCTGACCAGCCTTTTCTCCTTCTACCTGATGTAACCTCGCCTGTCTCCCATGGGTGTGCATCCTCGTCTTCTAGAGTATATGGTATTTGGTTATTTTCTCATTTATTGATCATTAATTGCTTTTTGTACATCTAACTGGGATCTTTAATTCCAGTGAGAGCTACCCTAGAGGAGAGGCAAGCTCTTTCTCCTGGGTAGCTCAGCTAAGCATCTGCCTTCGGCTCAGGTCATAACCCCAAGGTCCTGGGATTGAGCCCCATGTTGGGCTCCCTGTACCATGGGAAGCCTGTTCTCCCTCTCCTGCTCCCCCTACTTGTGTTCCTTCTCCCACTGTGTCTCTCTCTGTCAAATAAATAAAATCTTAAAAAAAAAACCATAGCATGTCACAAGTAAATATTTCTGGATCTCCCTATCCGATTTCCAAGCACCCCTCATAGCGCCAGTCAGATGGGATGCACTCAGTACATACCTGTCCACCCAGCAAAATTTTTTCCTTTATAAACACAGGTCACAGGAGAAAACAGAAGACAGATATCTACTAATTTAAACCAATTACTTCTCTCAACCAGAGCCCCCTTTCAGCCACCCTTTTATTTACTTAAGTTTTTATTTAAATTCCAGTTAGTTCACATACGCTGTAATATTAGTTGGGGGTGTCGAATTTAGTGATTCATCACTTACATACAACACTCAGTGCTCATCCTAACAAGTGCCCTCCCTACTCCCCATCCCCCATTTAACCCATCCTCATGTCCTCCTCCCCTCCAGTAACCCTCAGTTTGTTCCCTAGAGTTAAGAGTCTGTTTCCTGGTTTGCCTCCTTTTTTCCCCCATGTTCATCTGTTTTGTTTCTTTTTTTTTTTTCAAATATGCATTAGTTTATTGCATTTTTTTTCAAATATGCATTAGTTTATTGCATTTTTTTATTTAAGCTTTATTTAAACATATAATGTAACCCCACCACCCTCTCCCAACCCCTCTTCCATCTGTTTTGTTTCTTAAGTTCCACATATTAGTGAAATCACATGGTATTTGTCTTTTTCTGACTTCTTTTGCTTAGCATAAGACTCTCTAGCTCCATCCACTTTGTTGCAAATGACAAGACTTGATTCTTTTTTGTGGTTGAGTAATATTCCATTGTATGTATACACCACATCTTCTTTATCCCTTCATCTGTCAATGGACATTTGGGCTCTTCCCATAACTTGGCTCTAGTTGATAATGTAACTATAAACCTCAGAGTGCATGTGTCCCTTCAAGTCTATTTTTGTATCCTTTGGTTAAATACTTCATAGTGCAATTGCTGAATCATCAGCTACTCTTTTCGAGAATGTAGATAAAAAGAAAGCAGTGCTAGTTAGAATCTGACACAATTCGTTGCGAAATGTCCATCAATACAGGAAGCACCAACAGTAGCAATACAGCATCATGTGTTTCTGTAATGTTTGCCCTGGGGCACAGATATTCCTTACACAAGTACTCGAGCTTGTCCTACAGCTCTGAAATATTGTTCTGGTTATGTAAAAGATATTGGCAAAGGAGGTGTGCTATTGTCTTCTTGATAAGCCATTAAGAGCGGAGGAAGTAACTATTCTGGGGCAAAAAGACAAGTTCAGCAAATTCCTGACAGTCCCCTCAGCTTTCTGTTTCCATGTTCACCTAAGGAGCTGAGTAAGTTACCAAGGAGTTAAAGGAAGATTCAGAAGAATAGTGACTCCACCTCTCTAACTGGAGATGGAGAAAAGATGAAAGGGACTGATCCCTTGGCAGTCAAACAGCAGACGGGAGCCTTCTATAGAAATTCACGGAGGACATTTTTGAACGTGAAGAAAAGGTATATTGGTGCCTCTGGGCCTGAACGTACAAAGAATACTTACAGGATTTGGTTTTTTTCCTCTGCCTGCTTTATTTTTGATTCATGACAGAGACCTCTCTGCTCAAAAGCACATTTTCTGCTTTTTCAACGAGATAACTATCAGTTGGGTCGGAATTGCTGGAGATAAGCCTCTGGGACTGCTACATTGGTGTGAGAACCAGATGACTCTGAGCAAACACTACTCCTGCTTCTGAGAGTTATTTATAGATGTCCATTTTAAAAAAAAGCACATTTAAGTCGATAGATTAGAACCATGACTAGGCAGCCAATCTGCACGTGGTTTTGACCTGAAAGATTTCCAGCGTATATCCAAATGATGCAAAAGAAGAAATTTATACACGTAATAAGACAGTGAGGTTTTACAAGGAGCTAAGCGAGCAACAGGAAAGATAGCAGGAACAGTCATCAAGGGCCTGATCACAGATGAAGATGATAAGGCCTAAGCCCGATGAGAAGCCACTGCTGGGGAGTGCCAATTTTGGGGGTAGTTTTATTAACACAGCATACCCATAAGCTGTCTGTCTATTCATTTTCTTCACTACAGAGCCTGGCATTGGGATCCTGATGGTGAGCTGGACTGCTTTTTCCATAATGGCTTTGCAGTTCTTAGAGGAGACATTTTGACCAATCTCTGCACAGTAAGATTTGTTGCACATCAAGCTCTTTGACACTGGGGACTAGGAATTTCTGAAAGCCAGAGGACAGCATGTGCCTAGTTTTCTTGTTGCTCTCATAACCAGCGCTAGGCATCAAGATCTGGCCCTTGGTTCTCCTGTGCACTCTATTGTCAGTACCTCTGGGTTTCCATCAGTTGCATTTAATTTTGACATACTGGTCTGACTGGTGCCAGATGAACTTCTTGGTCCTCCTTTTAGCAATCTTGGCCTTCACCAGAGGTCCGAGGGCAGCCATGATGCGAATAGGAGAGGGCTGCCACCTCCGCGGGGAGCTCCAGCGAAAACCGGGGAGTGCCATCTTGATAGGGGAGAGCCGCGATATGATTACCGTTCTTAGAGGATGGCTATCGAAGGGAGAATGGATGGTCGTGGCAACACAGATACTGTAGTGATCTAATCCAAGATGATACTAGATTAGATGTTAGAAGTGAAAGTACTGACAGTTTGGAGCATATTTGATGGTGAAACTGTCAAGATTTCCTAGTAAAGATGCAGCTGGAAGCAGTCATCCCAAGTCAGCAACCACTGATCTAGAAAGCTTCCTGGGACATAGTATTTGCTGAATAAATGAATGAAGCAACATAACAGAAGCGTAAGGAATGGTATCTGTAGATGCGTTCTCAATGGTAATAGAAGATAATGGTGGCATACCCAGGAAGGTTCTATATTGCTCAGCCGTGCATTCCAATATTTCCCAGGAACAGATACAACTGAGTACTCATGGAGATTTTTGCAGAAGGCATCTTGGCGTCTCTTGGAGAGCAGCTCCCGGCCCACCAGGGCTTCACACAGAGGAGTCTGGCCAGATTACATGGAAGATCCTGGCATCTGCCCTTCACACTGCTTATCAGCCCAACTCCTAGAAGAGCAGCGACAAGCCAATGTCCATAGAAGCTAAAAGAGTCATTATATTTAAGAATTACTAGAATTTCAATATGCCACGAAGAGCACAATTTTGCTTTGTATCTATCAAGTTATAGAGTCTACCCTGAATGGAACCTAGAGGCCATATTAGCAGAAAAGGAAAAAACATTGACGGGGCATCAGATATTAGTGGTCCTAAACTCACCAAAGAGGAACCAACTGATGGACGCCAGGTGGAAGCCAAATTGCTGTCCATGAACAAGGGCTTCCTCCCCTCACTCTCGACTCCACCCCAATGAGCTGAGTGGAGTCAGAAGAGGGGTGGCGTATAGTAATAAAAGTGTTTTTAAAATTTTGCTTTAACCATGTACAGGTACAGGTAAAAAAAAAAAAAAAAGCTATGCTTTTTATTACTATTATTGTGAATTCAATTCTAACTCCTGTCTCTTGGCCTTAGAAACAGTTATTAGGTAGATAAGCAAAATGCACAATTATCCCAAAAGTTTAATGTTTAGTTCCCCCCTCCTTCGAATTTCCATTCCAAAGTTGGAGGAAGATAAACTCATGCATATTCAACTAATTCCTTCTGCATCAGCAGTGATAAAA